>BCLF01000041.1:2411733-2440274 GCA_001602275.1 Zoysia japonica
CCGCGCGCGGCCAGGGCAGCCGGTGGCCGGCGGCGCTCGTCGGAAGAAGGTGCCCGTCGGCGAGAGGCGCCGTAGCAGAGGTCAAAACTATGCCCACGACATGGGGAACCTCGTGAGGGGGTCCTCGGACAGGGGTGCTCACCGGAATCGGCCGGCGGCGGAAGGTGGCCCTGAGCGTGCTTCGGCGAGGTGGTGGAGGCGGTACCGACGACGAGAAACAACTTGGTAAGCACTGAGAGCTCCACGGTGGAATAGGGAAGGTCGGCATGGTAGTTGAAGGTGTGGAAACCGGTCGGAGGCAGGGTGTCGTCAACGGGGGTGACAGGCTTCGGTGGCCGACGGCGACGTTCTTCTCAAATCCCTGCGCTACAGCTTGTGAACTCGGTCGATTAGTTGGTACAATAGAGGTGCCATGGAGGGAGAAGGTCAAATCCCGAAGGGATTGGAGTGAGTCTCACCGGACTTCGCCGGAATCGATGGAGAACGGCCGGCGGTGGTCGAACTCCAATATTGAGGAAAAATTCGAATCCGGCTAAATCTGCATAAGAGGCGAGTGGAGTTGCCGTGAGGTTCGAGGGGGAGAGGGCGCAGCTTGTCGTTGAGGATGGTGGACCGGAGATGGCTTGGTCGAGCCTCTCCACTGGCGGCGCACCGGAAGAGGGAGCTGCGGTGGCTGGGTTCGGAGGAAAAGAAGAAATGAGGAAGGAGGAAGAAGGAGCACTTAGACAAGAGGGGGTAGACACGCACTCGGCCGAGGGACATGCGTCAACCACGCCTGTTGCAAGGCTGCCACGGAGGGGGTGCGTGGCGGGCGGCAACGCGCGGTAGGGAAGAGGAAGAAGGAAGAGAAACAGTGCGACTAATAAGTGGGGCCCACAGCCTTTTTCTTTTTCTAATTTTTCCTCGATTTCCTGCGCTGCTCTCTGTTTTAATCCAAAAGGCATCCTTCCTGAGCTCCAAAAATTTTGAAATTTGGTAGGCGGGTAAAACTTTTGAAAAGGAACAACTTTTAATTTGGGCATAAGTTCAAAATCAAAATAAATAAAATGATATTTAATTTTGAAGACAGTTCATCTTTTAAAGGAAAATAAATTATTTGGGACTTTTAAACCTCAAACAAAATTTCCCAAAAATTTCAAAAATTCAAGTCTTCACAATACCCTTCAAAAGAAAATTTTGGCTCACAAAATTTCACTGAAAAATTTTGAACTACATTTAGAAATTTGAATTTTTTTCTTTGAAACTAGAAATGCCACTAGAATTATTTTAGCACTTTTGGGCTCGGATTTTCGGGAATTCCGAATTCGATTGGAGAAGCTTATTATTCGCAAACACGTAGTGTTACAGGCCCACTGTAAACTACATGCAGGTATCATGAAATTGGTCGCGTGCCATGCTGGAAATAATGCAGAACATCCGTGAAATATGAGATGATTTACAGCAATCAAAATGCTACGAAGTACTAACCAACAGCAAGCATGTGACTGCAGCTGTATGTGCAGAGTACACAACCAAAAGGCAGAAGTGATCTCTGTATCTTCTCCAAAATGCCTTGGCACCCTTGGACCATGCTGCTGTGTCCCCATTGAAAGGCATGGGCTCTGAATCTTCAGTTAACAGTGTTGCAGGCCTAACCATCTTGAGACAGAAGTCTCTGATAATGGTAGAAGCACCACCATAAAAGCTGGAGGCGCTTGCATTATGTCCAGTTCAACGCTTCAGCGGCTACTACTGTAGTACATACTCCTATCTGATTGCCCAAACAATAGTATTTGTCTTCGTGGTGCAACAAGTGCTGGCCCGGCAAAAATCTTAATCTCAACTGTCCATTTATGCCATAGAGCATGAATAAATATTCAGAGGACAAAAGTTTGCATATTACAAGTTTAGGGGCAGAACTAACAGCGACCTGCAAGCTTAGAGGAAATATTATCTGTGCCTCTGCCAATACAAAACCTAAAATAAAAATTTCTGATGAAATTATTTACTCCCTCCATTCACTTTTACTTATCTTTCTATTCAAAATTTGATCCCAAATACTTGGCATTCCTACTTTCCAATATATCTTCCTCTATTTCCAATATACTTCCTTTCTTCCCATTATATCTCTATCTCTAACTATCTCCTCGTTATCTGTTTACCATATTTTTTCACTTTTAAATTCTCGCACTCAGATCTAAAATAACAATTAAAAGTGAACGGATGTAGTAGTATGTATTTATCAATGAATGAAGCATTCGCTGATGCACTCCCAAACTTATTGAGCAGTTCACTGTGAAAAATGACAATATCATCTGTTGCTTTCTCATGAATATTCCTTTAAGGATATGCTCAGGATACTGCCAGGAACAGCCACAGATATATCTAAAGTTTGACTAAACCAATGAACTTGAATACTTGAAGAAAGTGCATTCGCCACTAGAGTTTGACTGAATCCATAAAAAATATGTCTGGAGAGGAAACCTCCAGTAGACGCGACAATAAACTTGCCACATGCTGATAGTTGCATAGCTGCTGGTCCCTCGAAGAAAAAAGGTGAGAAGATTCTATGGGCCAGAGTCATAGACCACAGTAATAGCAGAATAAAAACAATGAGCTGTAGATAATGTAGTAATTAAAAGTTCTGTTACTCCATCCATGTCAAATGAGTTTCTTAAGAAAGGTCAAAAGTCACCAATAATCTAGGTTCATGGAGAGTTGGCTGCACAAATATAAATGTTTTCTCTTACAAGTCGAATTTGGGAAAATGGAAACGACAAGAGTGTTCTAGAAATATAATGGGAAATAAAAAGACTTTAGAATTGAAGAGTTTTTGGCTTGGATATTTTATCATTATAACTGAGTTTTAAACAAACCATTAAGAAACAAGATATCCAAACAAGCATATTTTTCCCCTTCTTGATATAGCAAACCTAAAATGGTTCTTGATAAAAAGTTCGAAATATATCAGCAACCATGTGCTAATGAAACCAGTTACAAGTGTAGAGCCAAGCAGCAGGAAACATAGTACCATGGGAGGATGAGACTAACACAAATGATAAATAGATTGGATAGAGGAGAAGATGAATAGAGTGGACCCAAAGTGTGTCTAGGCTTAAGAAACAAAGCGAGCATCAATCAAACTCAATCATATACACAGCATGATAGCAACCTCTAGTAGGAAGATAAAGCTCATTGCTTTGTCTCTTGCCAACTAGTCATACTGATGCCTACATGCATCAGAAGTAATGTATGGTTCTCGTGTTCCCTTGATACTCTATAAGTACAGTAACCTAGCACACACTGACTTCAGAGTGCAACAAAGGGTCAGTTCTTGGGGAACAAATCATCATGCACTCTAAAAGGCTAGTTCAACTGGCAAAAAGATGGCAATATATGGCAGCCATTGGGAGGCACAGGCTGACGATGATGCACATGATCAAAGACGGCAACCTACACTGTGCATCGACCATAGCAGGCAAAGGCCACTGCATCGTCTACTCAACTGACGGTAAGAGATTTGAGGTCCCTTTGCTATATCTCAGTACAAAGGTTTTCGGGGAACTCCTAAGAATGTCCGAGAATGAGTTTGGGTTTGCAAGCGAACAAAGGATCACACTGCCTTGTGAAGCAGCAGTTCTGGAGTACGTGATCTGCTTGCTCAGGAGGAAGCCGTCGGAAGAGGTGGAGCAGGCAGTTCTTAGCTCCGTTGTAATGCCATGTAACTATACGAGTAGCATGACCATGGTTTCCATGGATCTTAACCAGACACTTTCTATATTTTAGCTAGTGAGACATTCTGCCAGCATGCTGTGAACCTTTCTATAAATAGAAGTGCATATCCCATTAAAAAAAGATATATAAATTTTTTAAGTTGCTTGAGTATTGCAGTATAGATATGATACAGTGATTGCAGAGGAACCTTATCGAAGCTTGCAGAGGAACCTTATCATCCGGAAAGCATTATCCATGATTATGACTGCAGGCAGAATCTTCTCACCCTTATCTAATGGAGGAAAAGAACCCAAAATCAGATCCAACAGAAAGAAAACATGTTAGTGAAAGGGCCCACTAAAAGTACTTCCCTAAAAAGAAAACAAGATAACTCCCTCCCAAAATGACAGAAGTGAAAGGATCATCATCTTCTACTCATGTGATCATTAGCAGCTCAGCATTGTTCATCTGAACAAATATGTCCATGTCCAAAAGAGCGCATACACTATGGACAGGCACAATCAATACAAAAGCATAGATTGGATGTATAACGCCCAATGTTTTCCGTCTAGCATTTAAACACAGTTTAATTCTGTCTAGATACCGTTTAATTCCGTCTAGATGGTGTTTAGGCCTAGAAAGGGCAGCTGTCTAGTGTTTAGATGCCATTTAATTCCATTTAAGAAAATAGGTTTAACACCTTGCATTAAAGTACGAAAAAAAATTATGTTGATTTCAGTAAGTTAAAGAACATGTTGTACCAAACCTATCAACTCGTTATGGCCACCTTAAGCACAAATAATATGGACCAACATAAAGTTAAGGCCGTGAAGTTAATTCAAGCCAAGTATGAATGTACCTTACAAAGAATGGAATAAGTGAAATGTTGAATTTGGCATTAGCCGCCTGCCTACCAGACAAAGAAATATGAGGTGATTAACTGAATAGACATGACTCCCTTGCTGATAACATCACCATCAAATTCCAATGTTACATGTTCAAAAAATGACAGAAGGAATAATGATAAGGGGGAACATGATGTTCAGTCGTTAGGGGAAATTAAATTAAGTTCAGTCCTTAGGGGGAAATTGTCGACTTAACTGACATATCAACTCGTTTTGGTAGTTAAATATCTAAGGTCTTCACAACCTGACAGACTTTATTACGATAAGTACAATGCAATATTCGGTCAACAAATTAAGTTATGCTTCCTCTAGTTGATATATCCAGCAAAAAAAAAGGAGTGATTCCACCTTTCATTAAAAAAAAGGAGTGATTTCAATAAAAGGTCGTGGTCGGGAGTATGAAATTGATGACCGACCTATAACCAAGCACCGGCAGTCATCATAGGATAAGGCTCTTGACACGCAACGAATCTTCCGGACCAAAGGCTATGCAACATGCTACAGATTACACTAGTCGTTATCACGTTAGCGCTCAAGTCAAATACTTGGGGGATAAAGCGCACAGTTTTGCTTGCCACTTGCCGATGGGGATAGCACGACAAGACAAGGACGAAGATAAGAAAGCAATGGGGATAGCACGACAAGACAAGGACGAAGATAAGAAAGCAATTTGAATGGAGGAGCAGGATCTAGGAGTCAAACGTAACTGCGACCTGCATTGCTTTCACACCGTGCCAACCTGCAGTGAGTGGGGAGCAGGAGGGGGTGCACGGGGATGAGGAAACCTGGGACGAACGCTACGGAAAGTATCACCATTGAGCTCGACGAGGTCAGCTCTCTCGGTCCAGATGGTGCTGGAGGTGGTTGGCGGTCGCCGGTCGGAGCTGGCAGACTGGATGGTAGGAGCGCCGACCACCGTGCCGCCGAGGGCGTTGCAATTTTGCTGGTTAAGGACTCAACGGACAGCCCGCCGCCGTGGGGCGATCGTGCTGGTGGACGCCGCCCTCGCCCTTCCCTTGCCGCCGGCGGATGACTCGCCGGCAACGGCCGGTGCGAACGAAGCGCAACAAATGGAAATGGCTGGCGTGGGCCACGATGCCACGACGGGCTGAGCCTCAAACATCAGATGTTCAACCCAGCATACCTGCTGGCCACTGATAGGCTTCGTGAGATGGTTTGCGGCCTACTTCAGATGCCGGCCCAAATCTGAGTGCCTTGTCGCCTGTCTTGAACTGCTATTCAATCCCTGCATCGTTTTATCGGAGTACCATCCAAAACTATTAAATTTATTTCAAATAAGTGATATTTTATACCTTTAACTATTTTATTAAAATATAGCAGGATCTAGCACGAAACTTGAAGGGAACAAATAGCATTGATCATGGAATCAACAAATATACATCTGGTGAAATCGCCGTTATAGCGGGGTTTGATGCAAACCTTTTTTTTAAGCCTAGAAGTTTCTACAACCTTTAACAAATTTATATCTGTGAAAACAATTTCAGAAACCTATAGCTCTTGTTCCCCTAGTAACACAAAACTATTGCTTTTGAATGAGAACCCACCTGTCAGTCACACGTTTTCGTAAAATGTAAACGTGTCATTGAGGTTGCTCTTGAAAAGTCATACTACTTTTTGTTACGAAGCGCAAACATTCATAGGTTTCTTAAATTGAACTTAAATATCAATAGTTTTGTGTTATTCTCGTGCAAATATTCATAGTTTTTTTATAATTTATTCTAGCCATTCAAGTACAAACTTTTTTAGAATAAACTCAAATACTTTTCTATATGTAAAATATGATAAAGATGAAAGAGAATGTGATGTTGCATCAGACTTTTAAGAGCCTTATAACGAGGGGGAGAGAATAAGGAACATATAAGGTTAGGGGTAGAGCTAGGCCCCTTTTTGGGTCAGCTGATCCCAATGAAAATTTTAAATCCTCTAATAAATTCAGATTCTATTGAACAATTATTTAGTGATACTCTCTATGTCTCAAAATATAAGCATTTTTAGGTTTAAGTTAAAATCAAACTTTTATTACTTTAACCACTAATAATGTATAACTAATAATATTTTATCATATAAAAATTATATTTTTTGGATTCATCGTGAGATAAGCTTTTATAAAAATTATATATTTACATTAGAAATTACGTAATTTTTTAGATATTATTAGTAAAATGAAAAGAATTTGACTTTATCTAAACCTAAAAATACTTATATTTTAGAACGGATGTAGTATAATGATGCTGACCCCGACGATTTTCTTTGCTAGCTCCGCTACTGAATAAGGTGAAGAAAATGATTGATCATTTTTTCATGACTTCAATTATGTTTGATGAAAATGATTTCAGTTATCTTTGCTACTCCTATCCAGTAAGCCACAAAACAGCCAAGAGCCCCAACCTTACACGACCCATGGAACCAGGTGCGCCGTGCCTTCCGCACATTTGCCAGCCGGCGCGCGACCACCCAACGTATCCTCTGCTACGCTCTGCCCTTGCCCCTCCCTGTTTGCCGCCGGCATCGGCGATCGGCGTGTCTCCGGGCGGCAATCGAGCTGAGCCGGCCGCATGGCGGAATCCGTCAACTGCAACTTCACGATCGCGAACACGGCGCTCGATACGCTGTTCCTCGTCGTCATCCAGGCGATCATCGTCATCGCGCTCGGCAAGTTCATCCACATCGCCCTCCGTCGCCACAACCTGCCCAGCGCCATCTCCCAGATCTTGGTACGTACGCATCAGTGCATCATCCATCTCTTGTCCTTGGGTCCTAATAACATTGCATTTGGCACGGGTTCCTGAAATCGATCAAATGCGTTCGCGTGCTGTTCGATTTCTATTTTCTAGGCGGGGATCATCGTGGGAAGCCTGGGCCTGCACCAGGCGATCGTCCACGTCGACGTGGAGAATGAGGAGGACACCTACGCCCGGTACGTGTCCGGTGTTCGCGGCATTTACATGTTCTACGTCGGCCTGGAGGCGGACCTCGCCGCGCTGTGGAACGACGCGCGCCGATGCACCGTCTTCACGTACGCGACCCTGGCCTCATGCTTGCTCCTTGCGGCCTTCGTCTCCGGCGGCATGTACGGCAGCATGATGCACACCCCGGTCAGGTCGCCGGAGATGCTGGCGTCCGTGCTAATGCTGACGCTGGCCAACACTGCCTCCGTCGACGTCTCGCGCATGGCCGGCGAGATGGGCCTCACTGCCACGCCCAGCGGGCGGCTCGTCGTCGCCACGGCCATCGCGACTAACGTAATCTGCATCGTCGGCGAGGGGATACTCTCGTGCATGAAGCTGGCCTCCAGCGGGGCACCAGGATACAGCGCGTCGAAGAGGATCGGGATGGGCTTCATCGAGCTCCTCAAGCTGGGTGCCGGTTTGTCGCTGCTCCGGCCGTTGGTGGGGTTCATCAACCGGCGCAACGCGGGGCGGCACCACATTGAGAACTGGGAGCTGGTGCTGCTGCTCGTCTTCGTGTCGTTCTTCATCAAAGTCCCGGACGTAACAGGGTTCGACGCGATGCCGGCGGGCCTCCTGCTAGGGCTGGTGTTCCCCAGGGAAGGGCCCGTGGCGAGGAGCGTCATGGGCGTACTCGCGTACCCGCTCCACGCCCTGGCTCTGCCTTTCTACTTCGGCTCCATGGGGATGAGGCTAAACTTCAACTCAATCTCCGGAGCGATCGTGGTGCCCGCCCTCCTCCTGACGCTCCTCGGCTTGATCGGTAAGTGCATCGGCACCATGGTCGCCGCCAGGTTCCTCAAGATGCCCCTCGCCGACGCCATCTGCTTCGGCGTTCTGCTCAACATCAAAGGGCACGTCAACATGCTCGACATGACCTTCGCCAGTTCCCAAGGGGTACGCAATTCGTCATTCCATCTTCTCCAGCTCAAGTCACATAGATTTGGCCTCTAGACACTGAGGAACAGCACTGCTTCGGTACGCAGATTTGGGCTGAACAGGCGCTTATGGCGATGGTCGTCGACAGCATGATCAGCAGCCTCATCGCGGGGCCGGTGATGGCCGTGGTCTTCCGCAAGGAGAGGGAGTCGTACGCGTGCAGCTACCAGGCGCTGGAACACGCCGCCCAGGACGACGAACTTCGCATGCTCGCCTTCGTGCGCAACGCGCGCTGCACGCCGGGCATGCTCGGCCTTCTGGAGCTGCTGGCGAGCAAGCCAAACGCGCAGCCCATCCTCCACGTCCTCCACTTCTACGAAGTCGTGCGCAAGCACGACGTCCCCCGGCACTACCACAAGCGCGTTCAGGACGGCGAACACCAACTCATGGACGGCCACAACGACGCCAAAACTCAGGTGAATTGGGCCGTCGACGTGTTCGCCTGCGCCACCGGCCTCGCCATCCGCCAGATCGACGGTGGCGACCGCGGCACTACCGCGAACGCCAAGGCCGTCCGCCGCTGGGTGGAGGACGTCCGAGCGGACATCTTGCTGATCCCTTACCACAAGGATCAGCACTACGACGGCAAGATGATCTGCAGGCGCGAGGACCACCAGAACTTCAACCGGGAGGTGCTCGAGCGCGCGCCCTGCACGACCGGCATCCTAGCCGACCGCCCGTTCCGGAGCGGCGGCACCACGTTGCAACTGCCGACCAAGATCTCAACGAGCAAGGAGGCCGCGGGGAGCCAGGGAAACGAGAAGGTTACGACAACCCAAGTCGCCGCAGTCTTCCTAGGCGGACCCGACGACCGCGAGGCCGTGGCCCTCGCCTGTCGCCTCGCCAAGAATGAGTCCGTCAGGCTGACGATCATCCGCTTCGTGCTGCGCGCCGCAAAAGACCACGCCACGACGGGAAGGGCCGACATCGAAGTGGTGGTCCACGATGACGACGCTGGCGGTGTAAGCGTGGAGCCGGACGACGAGTGCATGTTGGCGTTCCACCGGGAGTACGTGGCGAAGGAGCGCGCGGCGTACGCGGAGAGGGCAGTTTCGGGGCCGACGGACGTGGTGGAGACGCTGCGCGGTATGGCCGGCGCGTACGCACTGGTGGTGGTGGGGCGCGGCGGGCGGCAGCCACAAGAACTGGTGGTGGGGTTGGAAGAGTTGGCCAAGTGCGTGGAGGTAGGTCCGGTCGGGGAGATACTGGCGTCGGACGAGTCGCTGGAGATGGGTTCCGTGCTCGTCGTGCAGCAGAAGACGACACCATCTTTCATGCCGCCGTCGGCAATCTGATCTGACACACACGAATTTAGCTGTGTTTAAATAGAAAATTCTAGAAAACAGATATGTGCAGTATATATAGAAATAATCATCGTAATCGTTACTATTAACATGAAGTGAGTCACGGGGGTTTGACATCGTTGTTTACTCCTTTCATTCTTAAATTGATGTTTTTGTTGATTTTTAACATCAATTTTAATTATTTGTTTTATTTAAAAAGTTAATAAATATCATATATTTAATTTAATTTAATTTATCATTATAGTTATTTGAATGACAACTTCAAATTTTACACATTTGAATAAATTTTTTGAACAAGATATATAGTCTAAGTTGATAGAAATCAACAACGACAATAGCTTAGATAGATGCCATTACAATTTTACAAAGTTTGAAATATACCATTGATGTGACATTTACAAAGAGAACTTTGCAAATATATGATATATGAGCTCAAGTGACATATTTCAAATTTCGTAAAATTGTTAATCCATTTAAGAATGGAGAGAGTATATTTTAACAGCAGCCAACAGTCATAATGATAGAAATCAACGATAACAAAGGGTTAGTTAGATACATGCCATTTGTCACATCCCAAAATTCAAAGCCAAAAAAATGAGGTTTTTTTAAAAAAAAAATTGTGCACCTAGATTTTCTAGCTCTTTTTAAAAACTCTCAAAAATGAAACTAAAATAGAATTATATAGCTAAATGGAAAATTTCAAAATTTAAAACTAGAACTTGTCAAGTGCTTGATTTTCTGGTTTTCTTGTTTTTCTGTTCTTGGAGTTTATTTACTTGCTTGATTCTTGTGGAGTTTGGAATTCTTAATTCTTAGCAAAGTTAGGAAATTTGAATTTCCCGCTTGGGCCGAAATGTCCCACTGGGCCGGCCTGTTGCTTCCCCGGCCCAGCGCATGCCCTTCTTCCACCTCCGCTCCCCACCAGCCGTTGCGGGGGACACCGCCGCCGTCATCACGCCATGCCGTCGTGCCTCTCAGGAGAGCCCCTGCGCCCATCGTTTCCCGCGACCGGTTTTGGGCAAACCGCACAGCCGCCTGACACTCGCCGGATGCCGTCGTGCCGCCTGCGACCAACGCCATCCCCACCGGTGAGAGTAATGCCTCACGAGTCTCTCCGCACCGGCAGACGGTCGTCAAGCCAGCTCACACCTCTCGCTTTGTCACATCGACCTCTAAATTGCCGACCGCATCATTGCCTGCCGCCGGTCGGCTGTGGAACGCCGCAACGCCGCGCACCACAGGGCAGGCCAGCTGCCTCACGGCCGCGCCAGCTGGCCAACGGAGCGTGCACCGGACTTAATTTTGCTCCGCCGTGCTGGCTATAAAAGGGCCCCTGTGTCCACCCGCGTGCGCCCTTCGTGCACACCCGCTCTGCCGGGTCCGGCCTCACTCTCTCTCACTCGCATTGCGTTGAATTCCGGATTTTCCGCCTTTCTTCCCCGTCGCCGGCCATCGTGCCCGCCGTCGATTTCCCCTCGAATCCAGTGGCCACTGGTCAATGTAGCCCTCCTACAGCACCACCACGCCTAGAGGAAGCTTCCCGAGCTTGCCAATTGACCATCGCGAGCCCTGTTTGCCTCCCCGATGAGGCGGCGGCTCACGGTGCCGAGCTCTGTGGCGCCGCCTCAGGGCAAACGGAGTGCGTCATGACGCTCTTGGAGCCCATGCGCAGCTCCTAGCCCGAGGAGGGGTCCCCTCGTTGAACCCTTCACCCATCTCGCTGGCACCGCCCTTCCACGTGCCTCCAGCGCGCCACCACCGTCGGTTCAGCTCGTCGCCGCCGCCGACGAGCTCTCCACCTTCACCACCGCACTAGTCGCACCCTAGGCGCACCACCCTCGCAGCCTCTGGCCAGTCCGGCAGTAGCCCCGGCAGGGCGCCGCCCCTTGCCGTGCCACCGACGCGCGCCCAAGGAAGAAGGTGCAGCCCTGGTCTTTGATCAGTGGGTCGCGTGACCCTACGAGCCAGCCACACACGCACATGCTCGCGCTCGCACCAAATTCCACACACAGCCCATGTCTACAGAATCGGGTGTGGACATGGCCCCGGCCCCATGTCCACAGACACGGGCGCGGACGTAGTCACAAACCCGTGTCGACAGACCCAGACAAGGACACAGTGCTGCCCATGTGTCCCATGGGTCCGGACATGGACATAGCACTGGTCACGTGTCCACGGGCCTAGACACAGACGTGTCACTGTTCACTTGTCCATGCACACGTCATTGTTCACGTGTCCACAGACACGAACACGAATACATTACTGCTCACGTGTCCACGGACACGGAAATAGACACATCACAGTTCACGTGTCCACAGACATGGACACGTCACTGCTCATGTGTCCAATGGTCCGGACGCGGACACAGCACTGCTCACGTGTCCACGAACACGGACATGTACACTTCACTGCACATGTCCACGGACAGGGACACGGACAATGACACGTCACGGCTCACATGTACACGGACACATCACTGCTCACGTGTCCACTGATACAAGCACAGACACAGTCACGACCCTGTGTCCGCAGGCATAGGCACAGGCACGGTCACATGTCCTCGGGACACGGGCATTGGCACCCACAGGACTAGGACCTTGGACATGGGCCGAACCACGTGTCCACGGGGTTATCCCTAATTCTGGGCACGAACATGTCCAGAGGCCGTGGACACAGGCCGAACCACGTGTCCACGGAGTTTTCCCCAATTCTGGACACGAATGTGTCCAAAGGCCGTGGACACAGGCCAAACCACGTGTCCACGAAATTTTCCTCAATTCGTGTCTAGAGGCCGTGGACACATCCGAACCACGTGTCCACGGGATTTTCTCTGATTCGTGTCCAGAGGCCGTGGACACAGGGCGAACCATGTATCCACACAACCTTTTCACAGACCTGGTCACGGCCACCTTGTCGACCACTTTGCCACCACATCTTAGCTCCAATCACAACAACCAATATATCATTTCGACTATCCATCACGAGCCCTACCATTTCGACTATCCAACCTCCATGTTCCTTTGGTGCTTGTTTTATTTGAATTTTTGTAGCTTTTCTTTTAGTAGGCTTATGGTGGTTGTTGTTTGTAGCTGACGAAGAGCCCGAAGAAGAAAGAGAAGTCGAAGAGCTTGCATACAAGAAAGAGCTTGAGGATGCCGCTGAAGGCAAGTCCTAGCACCCCCTTGAATCATATTGAACCCATGTTTTGCTACTGTACTCATGGAGCCGAATGCTTGCATCTAATTATAAACTATGTTAAAACATTGTGTAGCTATATACCCACTTGCTACTAGGTATTTATATTAATGTCAGTTACTTGCTATAGTTAATATGAGTTACCACCTTGTTAGCTGGTTGACGATGCACCCTTATTAACCATAGGACTTTCGTCATTAAATACTTTTAATGACCGGAAAGTTGCTTTGATAATAGAATGCTTAGGACTCCAACTGCGGTGCCTCGCACCGCCCCACCATACACTGAATATTTACGAATTGAGTTAAAGCAAGTTTGGTGGTGTGAGTAAAATAAAATGGGGTGAGATTAGTGCAAATGGTGCTAGGTGAAGATGGGTGATTTTGGTCGTGGGGCGGGGCTCATTACTGGTGACGGTGATATTGTGTAAGCTTCATTTTGGTCCACCTGTCGTGGACGAGCACGCCGCCCCTGCCATATAAAGACCGGTTCGTTGCGCTCGACTTAGTAATTACGTGCAACCACAGAACCCGAATGGGCGAGACTTATTTCTGCTATGTAGGTATTCCACATCGAGCCACTAGGAGGTCGGTAGGACACAAGAGGACAGGAGAAGGGCATGAGATAACTCACTGCCTGGCTTTCGACTATGTAATTGCTCGCGTCATGGACCGTAAGCCCACGGATATAGCCCCTGGTTTGGTAATATCCGATGTAGTAGGGGACTAGGAGAAGACGTGGTTGTAGTAATCTCATGGTCTTGCTCCGGGAATGTACTGTCGCGTCATCAGGAGGGTGATAACCCGACGGATAGCCCCTGTGTACATCTTGGGTGAAATCTGTGGAAGCCTATGTAGTTGTGAGGTAAACGTTATGTGACTTTGTTGATCAGGAGGAGTATAGCCTGTAGGTATAGTGTATAACCTCTACAGAGTGTAAAATACTTTCGGATAGGCCGTTGTCACGGTATTGACATGCTACTTGTTCGGGTACCCTACGATTAGTCTTCTATGATGTCTTTGGCGTGTGAGTGGGTGTAGACGACCGTGAAATGTGTTGGCTGTGGGCCAAAGGCCTGCATGGATGCGTGCTAGTGCTCGACTAAAATTTAGGAACTGCTGGAAGGGGTGAAAGCCTTTCTCAGATCCACCCTACTAAAAGATGATGAAAATTTATTTTCCACCTTGTTTGAACCTCCCACATAAAAGTTGCTTTCTGCAAAACATAAACCTCAAGCCATTTCTTGCTCCGACATATGCATACCTTGCCCTCCATAGCGTTAGAGTTTGCTGAGTACTTTATGTACTCACCCCTCCCCTTGCTATTGTTGTTCCGAGGATGAAGAAGACGAGGAAGATACCGACTATGAAGAGTAGATGTCTCGCCTTGCACTCGAGTGTTGCCTGTGTTGTAGTAGCCGTTGTGTTAGGTGTGATATTTGAATAAGAGTCGTTGTGCCAACTCATTGATTGTAATCTAAGTTGTGTTTGTTAGAACTTTTCGAATGCGTGTATTACTATAGACCTGTATGTGTAATGATATCACTTTGTTCTTGTTGTACGTACTAGCTACCGATTCAGAAATTGATACATGTCGGGATAGTATACCCTGGGTACCTACAGATCAACTTCTACAATGCGGCCCACCTACAGTCCGCGACCCAACGGCCCACCAAGGACTTCGCAAAGGCGGCCCGGCCTCAGCGGTCGGGAAGCCACGTCAAGGCCCAGAGACAGAGAAGTAATCGTTCCGACCTCCAAGGGTCGAGACCCGAGCTATCGGGATCCTAGCGGTCGGGACATGCCCGCCGACCGCTAGGAAGCAGTCATCAGCCCAACAAACACGCCAATTCAGAATCCCCGGCAATGTGCAGTTACACGAAGGAGATAAGCATTTCGGAAGATTCCGCAACTACCCGGTCGAACGAGAAACAACCCTCTAGGCGATAAAGCTGAGCAATAAAGCAACCCTGTTCCCTCTCAGTGAACAGGAGTACGAACGGGAGGCACCGATCGTCTGGCCCAAACGTCAGAGAGCATGACTCTCTAGGAACCGTGGCCCCACCTGTCAAGGGGTCATCCGCTTCCGTAGGCGGCAAGATGCTTAAACTATGGTCCGGTCACCCCAACCATGGTTCGGTCAAGACAACTCAGGTTCGACCCTATATAAGGGACACCCGGGCAATCGACATCGACGTCGAGACATACAAGAAAAAAGGCATAAAACACATAGAGCAACAGTGATAAACACCGCCTGTAAACCACCCCATCACGCGAGCTTGGGACTCTCGGATCCTTCCGGAGCCCTTTCGCTTTGTATCTTCGTATTCTTGAAATTCATACGATCGATCTCTCACCCCTGGACGTAGGGTATTACGCCTCGAGGCGGCCCGAACCAGGTTAACCTTTGAGTCTCGCCTGTAGACTAGGCCATTCGATTTTGAAAACACACGATCCCCCGTCCGATCGTATAAATTCACTGTGCCGGTGTACGAAACACCGACAGTTGGCGCGCTAGGAAGGGGTTTTCGGTGCGTTTTCTTTTGTTGTTTCGATGGCTTCGGTTTTTGCTCTAGTCAGAGATTTTTCCACCTCCCGGCTGTTCTTTGGGGATTTTGCGGTTGCCATCGCTCGTGATGGTCGATCGTGGAGCATTCCCACTTTCGTTGCTGGTCAGGCTTTTCGCTTTGGGAGCCTGGATTTCGTCGCCAACAACAACGGCGAACTTCACCTTCAGATTTTGCGAAACCGACGTTCATCTAAACGACGCTCGCCTCGACGCTGCCTTCTTCGTTCTTCGCCTCACGGCGTTTTGGGTCACGATCCTTCCCGTGAGTGCTTCATGTTACCCGCCAAAGCCGCAGAGGACGAAACCCCCGGCAAGGCAGCACATGATGATCCCTCTCCACAACTTCACGCTCTTACTGTGGTCGAGGACGCACTCCGACGCAAACTTGCTACCGGAGGCGACCAGAAGGGTAAGGGCGCCACCGTGACTAGTGGTGGTGCCCGAGCCCGAGCCCGCACTGCTTATCAGCAGATCATGGACAGTGGCACGCCTGTCTTTGAGACGCCACACGAGAATCTGGCAACGGGCCTGTGTCCTTTACGAATCTCCCACACCCGACAACCCCATCCTCAAGGAGACTTACGATCGTCTCCGCGTCTACCTTGATGGCGCTTTGCAACCACCTGAGCTATCTCTTCGTCAGGATTCTGAGGCACACAGTTCCTACCGGCCGAGTGCCAACCGTCGAAACCCTGCTCCCGGTCATCACCGTGGACGGGCCGAGACGAGAAAGCCCGACCCCACGGCCGGCAACATCCGCCGCCGCTTGGGGGAGCATCGTGACACCCGTCACACCATTGAAGCACGGAAGCAAGCCAGATGTGACCGCTACACCGACTCTGGCCGCGACCGATCCCTCGAGCGACGTCCTCAACGGCACAGCTACGACGACGCTCGAAGCCTCAGCGCCGACGACATCGAACCCCGAGCATTCGGGGCCCGCATCCAAAGAGCCGGCTTCTCCGACAAGTTCCGCGCTCCAACCAACATCATCCGGTACACAGGTGAGACAAATCCCGCCCACTGGCTTGAGGACTATCGCCTCGCGTGCTGAGCCGATCGCGCGGACTACCTCTTCGCCATCCAGTACCTGTCACTTTTCCTATCCGACTCGGCCAGAGGGTCGCTCGAACATCTTTCGAGGGATAACATCCACGACTGGGCCGACCTTCGTTACGCCTTCGTCGGCAATTTTCAGGGGACTTATACCCGCCCGGGTAACTCCTGGGATCTGAAATTTAGCGATTTTTACACAAGCGAAACGAGCTGCCCGACGTCAGCGACGCTGACGTCATCAATGCCTTCACCTGCGGCATGACATCCAAGGCGCTTGTCCACAAGCTAGAGTGTAAAAACCCTCAGACGGCGCACGCCCTTCTCGACATCGCCACCACATTCGCCACCGGGGAGGAGGCTGTTCAAGCCAACTTCAATCGGGAACAGGCCAAGGACAAGGAGAGGTCCAAGGCCGACCGAAAGAAAGACGATCGCCTCGACCGGTGACCCGACCGTCGGGATGGGAGCAGGTCGAACAACAAGAAACAGAAGAATCCCGGCAAGATGAAGAGTTCGTCGGCGTCGCCAACCGACCGCCTCGACCTCCAAAGAAGCCGGCCAACCACGACAACCACTTCGAAAAGATGCTCGACAAGACCTGCACCTACCATGTGACTCCCGTGACGCATACTCTACGAGACTGCAACCTCATGAAGTCCTTCTTCAAAGGGTACTTTCGCCCTGACGCTCGTCCTCAACAGAAGAAGTCCGACCCTTCGACGAAGGAAGGGGAGGGTATCCCCGACAGTACTTTCCCCGAGCCAGAAGACTGTTTGATAATCATTGGCGGGTCGATGGCCTACGAGTCGCGCCACCATGAGAAGCAAACGTGGCGAGAGGTAAACGTGACTGCTCCCGCCATCCCTTCGTATCTTAAGTGGTCGGAGGCCCCTATCACCTTCGATAGGTCCGATCACCCCGACCATGTTCCTCAACCCGGACGCTTGCCCTTGGTGCTCGATTCGATAATCGGCACCACCAGACTGTCCAAGGTCTTCATGGATGGAGACAGCGTCCTCAACATCCTCTACACCGACACGTTCATGGCCATGAAGCTCTCGAGGTCCGACCTCCTCCCGAGCAACGTTTCGTTTCATAGCGTCATCCCAGGGGGTAGCGCCATCCCCCTGGGTCAGATCACGTTGCCGGTCACCTTTGGCGACCGCGACAATTTCAGAACGGAGAAGCTCATCTTCGAAGTGGTCGATTTCTCCGGAGTATACCACGCCATCCTCGGCCGACCCGCCTACGCCAAGTTCAAGGCGATCCCCAACTACACCTACCTCAAGCTCAAGATACCGGGGCCCAAAGGCGTCATCACTGTGGCCTCTCGCTTCAAACACGTTGTCGCATGCGAGAAGGAGAGCTACGAGTTGGCTGTCACCTTCGCGAGGTGGGCCCAGCTAGAGAAGATACGCTAATCCCAGGTGTTCAATGCAACGCTCGACTCCAAGCCTGCCTCCTCCACTTCGTTCGAGCCCGTCGACGACTCCAAGGAGATCGCCCTCGACAACTCCGACACCTCCAAGAAAGCCAGAATCGGGACTGCACTCTCCGACGCATAGGAAAGCGCGCTTGTCGACTTCCTCCACCGAAATCGGGACGTCTTCGCTGGGCACCATCCGATATGCTAGGCATCCCGAAGGAGGTCGCCGAGCACTCTCTGCACATCGCTCCCGGCACCCAACCGGTGAAACAACGACTTCGACGCTTCGACGACGAGAAGCGCCGCGTCATCGGAGAAGAAATCACCAAGCTGCTCGATGCCAAGTTCGTCAAAGAGGTCTACCACCCAGAGTGGTTGGCCAATCCTGTAATGGTCAAAAAGAAAAATGGGAAATGGAGGATGTATGTTGATTACACGAGTCTCAACAAAGCATGCCCAAAGGATCCGTTTCCTTTGCCGCGCATAGATCAGGTGATCGATTCCACCGCAGGGTGCGAAACCCTCAGCTTCCTCGATGCGTACTCTGGGTACCATCAAATATCCATGCGAGACTCTGACCAATCGGCCACATCATTCATCACACCATTCGGCTCGTTCTGCTACGTCACCATGCCTTTCGGCCTCAAGAACGCTGGCGTCACGTACCAGCGCTGTATGCAGAAATGCTTCCACAGTCAGCTGGGGCGAAACCTGGAGGTTTACGTCGACGACATCGTCATCAAGACTCGGCAGGTGGCCGACCTCATCAAAGACCTGGAAGAAACCTTCGTCAACCTCCGACGGTTCCACATCAAGCTCAATCCCGAGAAGTGTGTTTTCGGCATCCCCACCGGCAAGCTCCTCGGATTCGTCATCTCCGAGCGCGGCATCGAAGTCAATCCTGAAAAGATCGTCGCCATCCGCAACCTCGGGCCCATCAACAATATCAAGGATGTCCAGAAGCTCATTGGATGCTTGGCGGCTCTCAGCCGCTTCATCTCCAGACTGGGTGAGAAGGCTATGCCTTTCTACCGACTCCGAGTCCGACCGCTTCTCCTGGACCCCCGAAGCCCAGGAGGCCTTCGAACAATTGAAGACCATGCTGTATTTCTCGCCAGTCCTAACTTCACCAACCTCCGGCGAGCCTTTACTTTTCTACATCTCCGCCACCAATAAGGTCGTCAGCACGACATTGGTCGTTGAGCGGTCGGAGGAGGATCGGGCCTTGAAGGTCCAGCGACCCGTCTACTTCATCAGCGAAGTTCTCGCCGACGCCAAGACCCGATATACCCAAGTGGAGAAGCTACTTTATGCAGTCCTCATCACGAGCCGTAAGCTTCGCCACTACTTCGACAGCCACTCTATCCGAGTGGTGACAAGCTTCCCCCTCGAGGAAATTATCAACGGGAAGGACGTGGTTGGGCGCATCGCCACATGGGCGATGGAGCTCATGGGCCACGACATCACCTACGTACCTCGGCAAGCCATCAAATCCCAGACCCTCACTGACTTCATCACCGAGTGGACCGAGGCGCAAGAGCCATCGGACTCCGTTGACCCCGAGCACTGGACCATGTTCTTCGATGGGTCATGCCGACTCAAGGACTCGAGGGCTGGCGTCGTTCTCATCTCCACCAAAGGAGATAAATTTCGGTACGTTTTGCAGATTCATTTCCCAGCCTCCAACAACGCCGCAGAATACGAGGCCCTGCTGCATGGCCTCCGCATGGCCATCACGCTCGGAGTTCGACGGCTTTACGTCAAAGGCGACTCCGAACTTGTCGTCAACCAAGTCATGAAGGTGTCAAGCTGCCGAGATTCGAAGATGGAGGCTTATTGCCAAGAGGTTCGCAAGCTCGAAGACAAGTTCGACGGGCTCAAGCTTCATCACGTCCCACGCCGCGACAACGAAGCAGCCGACACTCTCGCCCGGATGGCCTCGGGACGAGATCCAGTTCTCGACGATATCTTCCTCGAGGTCCTCACCAAGCCGACTATCAAGCTCAAGGATGTCGCCGACCCCCAGTCTGAGGCAGTGATCGGGGAGCAAGACCCGACCTTCAGGCCCGAATCCTGGGCCATCATCCCTGATTGGTCCCTAGAGGTTTACGCGTATCTCCAAGACGGCACCTTGCCATCCGACACCAACGAGGCCCGACGAATCGTGCGTCGGGCGAAAGCCTACACTCTCATCGACAACGAGCTCTACAAGCGCAATCCCAGTGCGTCATCCAACGCTGCATCCCTTAGACGGAGGGTCTACGTCTCCTCGACGACATTCACTCGGGAACCTACGGACATCATGCTGCCCCGAGGACTCTCGTCGGTAAATTTTTCGTCAAGGCTTTTACTGGCCTACAGCAGTCTCAGATGCGAAAAAGCTTGTACGGTCCTGCAGGGGCTGCCACTTCTACGCCCGCCAGACGCATCTACCGGCCTAGGAACTTTAGAAGATCCCGATAACCTGGCCGTTTGCGGTCTGGGGGCTCGACGTTCTCGGGCCTTTTCGCAAAGCGCCCGAGGGCTTTACCCACCTCTTCGTCGCGGTTGACAAGTTCACCAAGTGGATCGAAGCGAAGCCGACCCCCTGCATCAGTTCGGGTCGGGCCGTCGAGTTCATCCGCGACATCATCTTTCGATTCGGGGTCCCGAACTCCATCATCACCGATAACGGGACTCAATTCACCGAAAACATTTTTCGAGAGTTCTATGAAGAGCATCATATCAGGCTCGACTTCGCCTCTGTCGCCCACCCAAAGGCCAATGGGCAAGTGGAACGAGCCAATGGCATGATACTCCAGGGGCTGAAGCCTCGGATCTACGACTGCATCGAGCAGTCCGTCGGGCGGTGGGCCCAACATCTCCTGTCCGTGTTGTGGGGCCTGCGAACTACCCCCAACAGAACCACAAGATTCACTCCTTTCTTCATGGTATTCAGAGCCGAAGCCGTTCTGCCGACCGACCTCGACTACGACTCCCCAAGGGTCAGAGCCTACGACGAGCAGAGGTCGGAAGAGGCGCGGCAAAACTCCCTGGATCAGCTGGACGAGGCGCGTGACGTGGCCATACTTCGGTCGGCCAAGTATCAGCAAAGCCTTCGACGACTACACGCTCGGCGCATCAAGGGTCGGACCCTTAGAGTCGACGAGCTTGTGCTCAAGAGAGTGCAAGACAAGCGAGATCACCACAAGCTATCTCCTCCATGGGAAGGCTCGTACATAATCAAGCGAGTTTTAAAGCCTGGCACATACAAACTGGCGACACAGGACGGCGCCGAGCTTGTTCACGCCTGGAATATTGAAAACTTGCGTCGTTTTTACGCATAATAAAGTTGTTTGATCTCTATACATCATGATCATATCTCATCTACTAACTATGTCTTTGGCAGAGAAGCACAGTCTACTCGACTACACTCCTCTGCCCGAGGGCTATCATCAGAGTCCCATCCGAGGATCGGAACGACCGACCCAAGGATCCAAAGGCCATGTGCCTTGTTAATATCAAACTAAGGCTCAACGCCTACCTCGTTTCTCGGAGGTCGACCCCCCGGCTCGTGACTCGCTGCACGAGTGACTCGGCATAACTCTTGCGGACTATGAGCATTCTCGTTCAGAGCAATCCTCGCGGCTAACGGTCCGACCTGGCGCCGGTGACGCTCTACGGTCCGAGCCCGACACTCGACCCTACGGGCTATACCCGACCCTGTCGCCTGACCAACGCCCAATGGAATGCAAAGAACAATGCGAAATGCTTGATGTTAGAAAGGAGTCAGAAACATTAAATTTTACATAACAAGTTTATAGGTATCACTACAAGCTACAAGCCAAAACATCTAAAGGGGAGCCAGACGGCCGAAGTGCTCCTTCATCAAGGTCGGTCGGAGGAAGCAGCTGATGATCTTCTGCGCCTGAGGCTTGGAGTCCTCAAAAAGCTTCGCTGACGCTTCATCCGACGTCCCCGAGGCGAAACCCTCGGCAATACGCCCGACGTCAGCATCGGGGTAATGGGACCGCAGGTGCGCCAACGTCAACGATGCTCCATCCCGCAGGGCGACGAGCAACTCGGTGTGGATCAGCCTCGGCAGCATCTCCAACACTCGAGACGCCTGGTCCGCCAACGTGCTTAGATCTTGGGTGCCGTCGAATACCTGGTGCACCAGCGCCCGAACCGACCACAGCAGCCTCCGGAGCTCCACGGACACGCCTGCATCTCAAAAATTTCAGGATCAGTTTCCCTAGCAAATTAATAAACTCACTTGTTACTTACTCTCATGACTTTTGTGAGCAACCTCAGTGGCTGACCGCTCGTTGACCAGATCCCGTTGAAGCTGAGCAGTCGATGCTTCTAGCGAAGCAGACAGTTTCTGCACCCTCGCCAGTTCCGCCATGTACTTCCACACCTCGGCCTCCAAAACGCCGAGGCGAGCCTCCGAAGTGTCACGGCTTTCCAGAGCGAGGCGGCACAGCTCCTCCGACCGCTCCAACGCGCCGTCGGCCGCCTCTTTGGCCTCCTCGGCCAAGCGTGTCCGGTCCTTCAGCTCCCGGATCTCCCGAGCACTACGGCCGGCCCTCTCCTGGAGTTCTGCGCAGTCTAATGCATCAGCAAACAACAACAGGATGAACATTCTTGTTGGACAGTGAGCTATAAAACTACTTACTTGCACAGGTCTGGCGGAGCATCCCGACCTCCTCGGCGAGGCTCCTCCTCTCGATCTGTAGCCCAGTGATCTCCATCTGGAGCTCCTGGCTACCTCTTTTGAAGCCCTCGGTGCGTCTTTCAGCATCCCCGAGGGCGAGGAGTCGGTCGGCAGCCAATCTTCTGGCCTCAACCCGCTCGTCGCGGGCCCGCGCAAGCTCGCGGCGCAACACCTTGACCTCCGATCGGCCGAGACCTTGCGGAGGCTGGCGAAGCGCCCTCTCAAGGGTTCCCTGCGAGACCCGCCAATCAAGTTCATGTATAATTCTGAAAATTTGAAATATTAAAACATACCTGGCAGAGCGCTCCATATGAATCGGCCGTAGTCTCCTAGAACTCCTCCAAGCATTCCTCGGCGCTCTGCATGTGAGTGAGCGCCGAGGAGACCCATTCACCCCTCGCGCACACCTGGTCGTACAGGAACCTCCAAGAGTCCCAGGCGGCCTCATTGGAGGTTGGAGGACCAGGCGTCGGATGGCGTCCTGTCGAAGTGGACGGAGAGGGATCCGGCCTCCGCCTTAAGATCCGAGGCCGCCCCGGGTCCACCCACTGCGCAGAAGCCTGCGCCGCCACCACCAACGCCGCTGAAGTGGCTCCCGTGGTCGGCGGCAGGACTGGCACTGCTGACGCCGAAGGCTCCATCGGAGCCGTCGGCGCGGTCTCTTCCCTCGTCCCCGCATTAGGGGACGGCTCGGCCTGCCTCTCCGTCAGAACGACGGCGCTCGGAGGCACTGTCGTCCGCTCCCCAACTTCCACGTCCCCGATGACAAAACTCGGGGGTGGTGGAATGCCAACCCCGGCCCCAGTGGCCGCGGGTTGATCCTCATCTCTCCCGGCTTCCTCGCCCGGGAGTCCGCCCTAGCCGCCCCCAGCTTCGACGCTCGGAGGCTGCGCCATCTCTTCCACCCGCTCCTCTACGGTCTCGACCGCGGATGCCATGCGAGGAGGCGGCGGCGAAGAATGCGACGTCAGCCGCACCGATCCCGCAGCGGGCAGCCTTTTCTCGGACGCGGCCCCCGCCGCAAGGGCCCGCGGCACGCCGAGAGAAGGAGCCTGCAAAGCATGATCAAAATTCTGGTCACTTCACGACATCAGGTAAAACATCTGATTAAATTATAATACAGAAACTCACCGGCGCGACACTCGCACGGAGAAGGGCAGACTTCCGCCTGGCGAAGTTTGTTCGACCCTAGCGGCCGGAACGGTCGGGGTCGGGGCGAGGACAAAAGGACCAGATTCCTTCGTCCTTGGCTTTTTTGCAGGCGGCCCCTCGGCGCCCTCCGCTTCCCTTGCCCGCTGGCGACGAAGACGCTCCGTAAGCAGCACGTCGTCCGACGAGTCGGAGTCCGACAAAGCGGCAGCCGAAGTTGCCCGTGCCGAGCTCAAAGCTGGCACTTTTCCCGACACGGCTGCGGCAAGGGACCGTCGGGCTGGGGGAGGTGACCAATCACCCTCCGTGGACGGAGACGACCAAGACTCAGAGGAAGAAACCTCCTGAGCCGGTGCAACGGTCAGAGTGGTCGACGCAGCAACCGGAGCTGTCGGTACCACGATCGACGCCACCGGAGTAGCAACGGCCACAGCCGGAGCAGTCGGCGTCGCGGCAGGAGTCGCAAGCACCAGCTGCGCCGAAGGCCCGGCGACGGCCAACTCGAGGTTGATCCCTCTACCCAAAGACTCGGCGCCCGGCACTGCCAGGATGCCAACCTCTTCAACCAGCACTATCACGGGCGTCGACGAGTGCGATGGAGGAACGCCCTCCTGCAAAAACACAGATAAGCGCTCCAGTTTCGTCGATACATTATTCACTAATAAGTGCAGGCAAAATAGTTTACCATTTGACCCTCTTGATGCTCGGCGTCCAGAGGGGCTGGTCACTCGCTCGCAACGGCGAGAGCGTCGCCTTTCAGTAGGCGTGAGAGGCGTTGCCTCACGCCATCCTTCGACAGCTCCAACTGCAGGATCTCCCGCATCGTGTCGAACCGCTCGATGTAGTCGTGCATGAGCCGGGCGCGGAGGCGGAGCGGTTGAGTGCGGGAGCGAACGAAGGTGTCCACCAGACGCGCCCCGGTCAGGCCCGCGTCATCCAGCTCGGCCATCCGAACGAGCAGATCTTCGATGTCGACCTCCTGCTCATCGCTGAGCCCGACATTCCAAGAGTCCAAGACCGTCGGCGGTTCAAGGTTGAACGCCGACAGTTCGGGGGCGGTGTTCTCGATGTAGAACCACCCCTGTGCCATCCCTTCAAGGAGTCCTTCAACGGTATGTTGAAGTACTCTTGGCGATTGTTCCGAAGACAAATCCCCGCGCCGCCAACGACACGGACCACGCTGCCTTCCTTCTGAGGCTGCACGCGGAAGAAGTACCTCCACAAGTCGAAGTGGGGATCAATCCCCAAGTAGCCCTCGCACAGCGTGACGAAGGCCGAGATCTGAAGGATGCTGTTGGGGTTGAGATGATGAAGACGCACGCCGTAGTACGCCAGCAAGCCGCAGAAGAAGTTCGACGACGGCAACATCAACCCGCGCTCGTGAAACTCTACGAAGCTGACGATCTCGTTGGCGCGATGTGACGGAACGACATCGCGGTACGCCGAACGCCATCGCCTCGTGTCCCTTGGAGGAAGCACTCCAAGCCCCACCTAGGCGGTGAGGATGCTCTCCGAGACAGTGGACGCTTTCCACTGGGCGGGCATGAAGACGGAGGCGAAGTCGGAGACGAAGACGAGGGGGAAGGTGAAGAGCAAGCGCAAGGAAGACGAAGGAGCACTACGCGAGGATTCGAAATCAAGATGACGAAGACCGGAGGACGAACCACCCTTCTTGTAGATGCTAATGCGCCGGTTCGACGTAGCACGATCGTCGACGGCCCGAACCGACGTATCGACCCCCACTCACTGGCGAGTGGGTCTGAAAGTGCTCCCAGTGGGCGCTTGAACCTAAGCACACGGAAGAGTCCCGTTGCCCAGACGCCGACAGGAGGGCCCACGAGCCGTCCTCAAAATTTGAACCGACCGGAAGAGGGCAGTGCGGCATTAACGCGCAGTTAATGCCTGGCAACCGCACTCTCGGGGGGATGTGCGCGCCGCGAACTGTCGCACTTCCCAGGCCATGCGATGGGCCAATCCAACCGTCCGGAGCAACCGGCGGTTACAATTTCGAGATGCTGCATCCAACGTCCACCTGGAGGCAGCGGAGCCGTCTGATCGTTGGAGTCACAACCAACGAACTGTCAATAACGTTATGAACCGATTCACGGCCGGGACGGACGAGACGTTGGGCGAACCCTCGACCCATTCGACAGTTGCCAAGAACGCTGATCATGGGAAGATTGGTCAGACCAGTCCATCCTAAGCGTTATGCCGATCATGAGCAAAGACCGGTCAGACCGGTCCTATATAGGCATTCTTCCTGGCATCATGCTAATGACGAAAATTAGCTTCCGACTGATCTCAGCGGTCGGAAACTGCCTCCACGACGCTTCAGCCCATGACCGACCCTTCGGGTCGCTCGAGGGCTATGCCCTACGGGCGCGCTCGCGCGCCCCTGTAGAATCAACCATTAGCGAGTGATGGTCGGCACGACGCTTCAGCCCACAACCGACCCTTGGGTCACTTAGGGGCTCGGGGGCTACGCCCTTCGGGCGCGCTCGCGCGCCCCCGTAGGATCAAAGCAGACTTCGAAGACAGACAGCCCAGCGCCGCCTCAACAGAGGTCGCAAGCGGCGCAGGACTCGGGGGCTACTGTCGGGATAGTATACCCCGGGTACCTACGGATCAACTTCTACAACGCGGCCCACCTACAGTCCGCGACCCAACGGCCCACCAAGGACTTTGCAAAGGCGGCCTGGCCTCAGCGGTCGGGAAGCCACGTCAAGGCCCAAAGACAGAGGAGCAATCGTTCCGACCCCCAGGGGTCGAGACCCGAGCTATCGGAATCCTAGCGGTTGGGACACGCCCGCCAACCGCTGGGAAGCAGTCATCAGCCCAACAAACACGCCAATTCAGAATCCCCGGCAATGTGTAGTTACACGAAGGAGATAAGCATTCCGAAAGATTCCGCAACTACCCGGTCGAACGAGAAACAACCCTACAGGCGATAAAGCTGAGCAATAAAGCAATCATGTTCCCTCTCAGTGAACAGGAGTACGACCGAGAGGCGCCGATTGTCTGGCCCGAACGCCAGAGAACATGACTCTCTGGGAACCATGGCCTTACCTGTCAAGGGGTCATTCGCTTCCGTAGGTGGCAAGATGCTTAAACCGGTAAACCATGGTCCAATCGCCCCAACCATGGTTCGGTAAACCATGGTCCGATCGTCCCAACCATGGTTCGGTCAAGACAACTCAGGTTCGCTCCTATATAAGGGACACCCGGGCAATCGACATCGACATCGAGACATAAAAAAAAGGCATAAGACACATAGAGTAACAGTGATAAACACCGCCTGTAAACCACCCCATCACACGAGCTTGGGACTCTCGGATCCTTTCGGAGCTCTTTTGCTTTGTATCTTCGTATTCTTAAAATTCATACGATATATCTCTTGCCCCTGGACGTAGGGTATTGCGCCTCGAGGCGGCCCGAATTAGGTTAACCTTTGAGTCTCGCCTGTAGACTAGGCTATTCGATTCCGAAAACGCACGATCCCCCGTTCGATCGTATAAATTCACTGTGCCGATGTACGAAACACCGACAGTACAGGTGGCATAGGAACACTCCTCTAGGAGGAGAGTCTTACACCATTACAATTTTGTAAAGTTTGAAACATATCATTGATGAGTCACTTACAGGGAGGACGTTGCAAATATATGATATACGAGCTCGAATGATATATTTTAAATTTCATAAAATTGTAATGACATATACCAAATTAATATATTTAAGAATGGAGGGAATACTCTCTTTGTTTTTTAATTGATGTCGCGTTGAGTTTTAAATTCAATTTTGACCATTTGTTTTATTAAAAAAATTTGATAAATTTTATATATTTTAATATAGTTTGATTTATCATTATAGCTATTTGAATCACAACTTAAAATTTTATATATTCGAACAAATTTTTTAATAAGATCAATAATTAAAATTGATTGTAAAAATCAACGTCATCAATTTTAAAATAGAGAGAGTATATTTTAACAGCAGCCAACAGCCGCAACTGTTAAAATCTAAACCGAACACACCCATTATCGTAAGATCCCCTCCAAATCTGGTTTTATTTGTCTGTTAGCTCAACTTGTGACGGGGAAAAGGCGCTAAAAATGCCATCATCTCAACGCAAGCGAGCTCGACGTGTGCCCTTTTTACAGCTTTACAAACTTGGAAACTTCAGCCTGCGTGGGATTTACCCATCAACTGCAAGCTATCGAGGATCGAGCAGTCCGCGCCGCCGGAGTTAACAAGTGCTGGGGCCGAGCGAGGCCGGCGGCATCTGGTCTGGACGGCGGTGGAGGGACTACTTACTAACTACTCCTACTACTTAACCATGGCTAGCGCGGCGCTATCCTACACCCTCCTGCCTTCCACTTCTCTCTTGAGCTCGATCCCGACGGCAGCACTGCGCCATGGCACCCTCTGCCTCGGTCGGCAATGGCAACCACATTAACCCCGCCATGGTTCTCTCCCACGAGTTCCCTGAGGTCAGAGACCTTTCGTTTTTTATTTGTCCACACTAACCTTGTCCAGCTTATTGAGCTGCTCAGTGCTCTCCATTGTGCAGATCAAGTTCGCGTACGACGAGAGGTCGTTACTGCCCATCACCTGCTCGACGGAACGTGCCACATGCTGGTCCTT
>BCLF01000042.1:6562-38183 GCA_001602275.1 Zoysia japonica
CGGGGCGACCACGCGCGAGCGAGGCTGCTTCTGCTGCGCGCGGGCGGGCAGCGGGGCGACCACGCGCGAGCCAGCTGCTGCTGCTGCGCGCGGGCACCCCATGCATGTTACGACAGACCCACGCATGCACGCATCACTAGCTAGTTATTTGTACGTGGTGTTGTTTACTGGGTTAATCAACTAGTTAATGATAGGAGAAGTTATTACTTACTGTACGTTCTCTAGTCATCGGGGCGCACGCAGCAGCGGCAGGATTGGTCGACCATCCAGAGGAAGAAGAAGCAAGCCCCAATGGTGAATATTTCAGCATATTTTTACAGGATTTTAACAAAATACATACGAATATTGCCAATATGCTGCTGAAATTTTGTTAAAATCCTGTAAAAATCTCTTTCAAAAAAACTTATTTTGAAACATTCTTTCAAAATATTATGTTATATTTAAATATTATCTATGTTGAAACAAAATAGGGGTAAAATCATAAACGTACTTAGAAAAGAAGGGGTAAAATTACAAGGGCATTTCTGTCCTATTACATTCTAGGTAACACCGTTAACTGTATTTAACGGAGTAGGGGTCAGTCAAGCCTTCATTTTTAAAAACAGAGGTAAAATCACAAAGTTTAAAAAATAGGGGTAAACTCACAATGGAACGTCAAAGTAGGGTAAAAACACAATTGCCCCTATAATAAATTGCAATATGTTCCATCAAAAAGTCTAATCGTCTACTGATAAAGGATGATTTAGTTTTAGAGGAAAGTTAATTCTAATTGGTCCTGATAGCAAAAGCTATCAAATCTGTCACAAACCAATTCATCTAAAAGCAAAGAGTTATTCTTGGCAAAAAATTATTTAAAGCTCTCAAATGAAGAGAATATCATTACCCATGAGATTCATGATAATATTAATTAAAGTGATAATTTTACAAAGATTGCGGAAGATCTGTCGTGAAATGGGGTAACAAAGGTTTTTAAGCTTGCTTGTGACCGATTAGCTTCAATTCCGACAAATTCAGCAAAGTTGAAAAAAATGAAACTTCGGGTTTGTCAATTAAACCGAAACTTCTAGTTTTCTCAGAGTTAATGAAATGAGTAAAAATCCAAGAATTAGTTCAGAAAAAGGTTAAAGGAGGTAAATGTCATGGCAAACACACGGGTAGAAAGCTGAAACTCTTGAAGAGCTTCTAGCTAAATATGTAAGAGAAAGAGATGTAAGGAGTGCATATAAACCAAATTACATCAAGCATCAAGTGTGCCTCCAGTGCCTCAAAAATACAAACATGAAGGTTGGAATCACCAAATAAAGAATTAATTCAGAAGCTCCATATCTTCCTTTTATGCCAATTATACAAATGTCATATGGATCACCCACAATAGGTTTTTGACATTATTCATCATGGAAGTGGTATGGTTCATGGATGCAATCTCAATTCAATCATATCATAAACAAGATTGAATTGTAAGAAGGCAAATTATACAAAAGAACGTTTTGACCAACAGAATTGGTCAGTAGCTCAAGATAAGAGAAATGTGGTTCGACAAGTTTATCGTATAAAAAAAGATGGTCGTAAGGATAAAAGTTCATATCTGAACTTAATTGAAGGAAAGTCAATTCAAGCTTTGAAACTTTAGCAACTGATAGCAAAGAGATGAAACAACCAAGTGTTGATATTCTTATGCCAAATCTGAACCAAGGAAGTTGGAGGCGAAACAACCAAGGAAGTATTCGAGACAGGGGTAAAAACGACGTCGCTAATGTTGTGCCTGTAGTGACGTAGTATAAAACCACATCGGTGATGATAATTATTAGTGCTATTTGTTTAGCCGTCACTGGTGGGTCATTGTGTCACATCCCAAAATTCATAAACCAAGAAAAATGAGTTTTCAAAATTTTATTTTGGGAATCTAGTTTTTAGGCCCTTTTTAAAACTTTTTCAAACTTGAAACTAAATTAGAAACAATATAGCAAATAGAAAATTTAGAAAATTTAAAACTTGAATTTTGCCAAGTGTTTGATTTTCTCGTTTTCTCATTTTTGATCTTTTGGAGTTTATTTGCTTGCCTTGTGGAGTTGGATTTTTCCTAAACCTTAGCAAATTAGTGAAAGTAGGGGAAATTTATATTTCCCGCGCTGGGCCGATTGTTCAATTCACTGGGCCCGCCTTCTGCTTCTCCGGCCCAGCCCAACACGCGCCCTGCCCCTTTCTTCTCCGGCGCGCCCCACAGGGCAGAGCCTGCTCGCCACCTGGCCCGCGCGCTGCCGGCCCCGCCATGCTAGCCGCACCGCGGGACGCCGTTCCACGGCTCCAGGACACCGTTGACATCCTCCGTCAACCACCGTCCAGTCACTCCGTCGCGCCCCAGGCCAACCGCAGCCGGTTTTGGACGAAACCACCAGGCCGCGCAGCGCCATCGCCGCACTCCGTCGGGAACGCCGCGCCGCCACGACCAACGGCCGTCTCACCGGCCGGAGTAATTCCTCAGGAGCTCGCGCACTAATTGAGTTCGCCGCCTGTTGGAGAAATCCGAGACGCCGTGGCGCCGAGCGGGCCGTGCCAGTGCGTCGTCGCATGCCCCGACACCTCCCTAGCATGCCACGAGGCAAAACAGCTGCTGGGATGCGTCACAGGTGGACGATTTCGCGCGCAATTAGCCTTAATTTCACCCCACCGCGCCGAGCCGGAGCTCTCACCACCGAACCGGCTATAAAAAGGCTCCACCGCCGCGCCCGCGCCCCCCTAACGCCGCTACCACGCCTGCCCAGGTCTAGCACCCTCTCCCACTCGCCATTTCACCGGAATTTTCGAGATTCACCTTCTTCCCCACCGCCGGCCACCTAGCGCCGCCGCCAAATCCCCTCCAAGTCCAGCAGTCTTTAGCCCAATCGGAGCACCCCAGAGCACTACACACCTGCACTGAAGCTAGCCGACCCCCACGCGTAGCCACTGAGCGCCCCCCTTGGCCGCTCACCGTGCACCCCTTTCAGCCAACCGCTGAGCCGCGGTGCCAGCTTTCTAGGCACCGCCTCTAGCTCGGGGAGGGCCTTGCACACAGTCACCACACCTCGAGGAAGCTTCCACGCCAGGAGCAGGGGCCGTCGTGGCAAGCATTGCTCCCCTCCACTGGGCTCCGCCGCAGCGCTGCTCTGGCCCACCACTGTCACCGCCTCGGCTCACCGCCAACGACGGTGAGCGCACCCTCAGGGTCACGCACACACACACTGCACGCACGCACGGCCACTAGCTGATGGGCAGCAACTCAGGCAGGGCAACGCCCTGGTCGCACCGCCAGAGCACGCTGGAACGCGCCGGGCGCGCCCAGTGCGTATCTAGTGCGCACCCGTGTCACGCCGCCGTTCCGGCTCGCCAATGGCCACGACGAGCACCGCACCGCTACCTTAGCGTTAGGTACATAGGGGAGTGCCCTACACACATGGGACAGGGCACATCGGCGCACACCTGGAACACGCTAGGACGCGCCAGTGCGCGTCCGAAACATGCCCAGAACGCTGGAGCGCGCATCGAGCGCATCCGGAACACACCAGAGCACGTCCGGAACGCCCAGTGCGTGTCTAGACCAGCACACACATTGAGTCGACACACGCGCACACTCACATTGAACTTTCGCTCGATATTAAATCCCCGGACACGGACACGTGTCCGCGTGTCCACCTTGGACACAGCCACGAACCACGGTCACGGACATGGGCACGGCCACGGACAACGTGCCCATGAAACCCCAAACCCTTGTCCACGTGTCCACGGACACGTCACGACTTTCACGTGTCCACAGATACATCACGACTCTCACGTGTCCACGTGTCCACGGACACGTCATGACTCTCACGTGTCCGTGTCCACGTGTCCACAGACACGTCACGACTTTCACGTGTCCACGTGTCACGGACACGTCGCGATTTTTATGTGTCCACGGACACATCACAACTCTCACGTGTCCATATGTCCACGGACACATCACGACTTTCACGTGTCCACGTGCCCACGGACACGTCACGATTTTTTCCACGTGTCCATGAGCACGTCACGACCTTCCCGTGTCCACGTGTCCACGGACACGTCATAGTTCCCACATTTCCACGAAACCCCGAACTCGTGTTCACGTGTCCACGGAGAAAACCCGATTTTGGACACCCGTGTGTCCAAGGGACGTGGACACAAGCCGAACCTTGTGTCCACACAGATTTTTCCACAGTCCATCATAGCACTTTGTCGGCCACTTTGCCATCACATCCTAGCTCCGATCACAACCACCAACCTATCGTTAGAACCGTCACCCCGAGCCCTACCATCCTAGCCTATCAAAAACTCCATGTTCTGTTTGGTGCTTGTTTCTTTTGTAGTTTTATAGCTTTTCCTTTAGTAGTCTTATTGTGATTGTTGTTTGTAGCTGAAGAAGAGCCCGAAGAGGAAGGAGAGCCTGAAGAGCCCGAGTACAAAGAGGAGCCTGAGGACGCCGCTGAAGGCAAGTCCTAACACCTCCCTTGAACCACATTTAACCCATGTTTTACTGCTACACCTATAGATCCTAATGCTTGCTTATTTTATAAACTGTGTTAAAACGTTGTGTAGTTTAATACCCACTTGATTCTTGTTATTTATATTGATATCAGTTACTTGCTGTAGTTAATATAATTACCACCTTGTTAGCCGTTGGCGACGCACCCTTGTTAACCACAGGTCTTCCGTCTTTAAATACTTTTAAAGAACAGAAAGTTGCCTTGCTTAGTAGAATGCTTAGGACCCCAATTGCGGTGCCGTGCACTGCCACACCATACACCATTCAATTGCAAAATGCATTAAAATGTGCTTGGTGGTGTGAGTGAAATAAAATGGGTCAGGATTAGTGCAACGGGTGCTAGGTGAAGAGGGATGATTCTGGTCGTGGGGTGGCGCTTACAAGAAGAGTTGGTGATAGGTGTGTAGGCTTCGGTTTGGTCCACCTGCCGGGGATGAGTCCGTCACCCCTGTCATATAAGGACCGGTTCGTTCGCGCTCGACTTAGCAAATTTTCGTGCGACCACAAAACTTGTACATATTGGGCGGGACTTATCCCCGCTATGTAGGTATTCCACATCGAGCCATTAGGAGGTCGGTAGGACACAAGAGGACAGGAGAAGGGCGTGAGATAACTTGCTGCCTGGCTTTCGACTATGTAATTGCCCGCGTCATGGAACCATAAGCTCACAGATATAGCCCCTGGTTTGGTAATACCCGGCATAGTAGGGGATCAGAAAAAGACGTGACTGTGGTAAATCTTCACGATCCGGCTCCGAGAATGTACCGTCACGTCATTGGGAGGGTGATATCCCGACGGATAGCCCCTGTGTACATCTTGGGTGCAATCTGTGGAAACCTATGTAGTCACAGGGTAAGCGTTATGCAACTCTATTGATCAGGAGGAGGGTAACCTATGGGTACAGTGTACAACCACTGCAGAGTGTAAAATCCTTCCGGATAGGCCGTTGTCACGGTATTGGCATGCTATTGTTCGACTGCCATGCAATTAGTTTTCTATATTGTCCTTGACGAGTGAGTGGGTGTAGACACTCGTGTTTTGGAAAGTGTTGGCTGTGTGCCGAGGGCCTGCATGGATGCGTGCTAGTGCCCGATTAAAACTTGAGAACTGATGGAAGAGGTGAAAGCCTTCCTCAGGTCCACCCTACTAAAAGAACATAAAAATCGTTTTCCATCTTGTTTAAAGACTTTTCCTTTAGAAAGCCCCACATAAAAACTTGCTTTCCGCGAAACTCAAAACCTCAAGCTTCTCCTTGCTTCGCTTTTCGTGAACCTTACCCTCCATACCGTTAGGGCTTGCTGAGTACGTTTGTACTCACCCCATCCCTTGCTGTTGTTTGTTCAGAGGATGAAGATGAGGATGATACTGACTACGAAGATTAGAAGTCTCGCCCTTCGCTCGAGTGTTGCCTGTGGTGTGCTAGTAGTTGTTGAGTAGGTGTGATGCCTGAATAAGAGTCGCTGCATCGACTTGTTGAATGTAATATAAGCTATGTTTGTTAGACCCTTCCGAAGACTTGTAGTTTGTTGAACCCGTACATGTAATAATATCACTTCGTTCTTGATGTGCGTACCAACTACCGGTCCAGAGATTGGTACAGGAGGCACTAGGACACTCCTTCCTGGAAGGGGGTCTTACACATTGTTAGAGACGGTTTAAAACCGCATCGCTAATGATAAGTATTAGAGACGGGGGGTAAATCAGTCGTCGATGATGTATCACCATGAGAGACACAACTTGCTAACCCATCGCCATTAATCCTGGTTGTAGTACTATAAGAGACGTGTGTTATACAAGTGTCACTGATGATATTTATTAGATATGGAGGTAGTGTAGCCGTCGCTGATCTGTTACTATCAGAGACGCGGTTTTGACAACCATCACTGATGACTTGATGTTAGAGGCATAGTTTTGAAGGCCTGTCTCTGATGTAGGATATCCTTCCTCCTCTGCAGGCTGTGAAATTCTTTCGTTGAGGAAGACCGATCTGATCCCCTAGCTGGTATTGTCCATGAGCAATATCCATTCCTCAACCCTCACCCCACCCCCATCATGTGATCAACTTTTAGGTGAGGGAAATCAATCCTCAACCCCCACCCCCGCCCTCACCCCCATCCCTACCCATGATCAACTCTTCGGTGAGGGAAATCGATCCTCAACCCTCAACCCCCACTTGCACCCCATGATCAACTCTTAGGTGAGGGAAATCCTCACACCCACCCCTCATCCCCGCCCCCCATCTGATCCTCAACCCCACCCACCCCGCCCCAGCTCACTATTTCTCCTACACGGCTTGCTCATCTGTACGCATATATCTTGCATCAAGGTCTAGGTACTTACCGTTGGTAGCCAAGAAAACATGCTTCTGCCGCCGCTCAAAGTAAGTATTGTCTTTCATGTGTATCTTAGTGGATTTGTAGCATGTGGGTTATTCTAAAATTTTACAATTCATGAGTTTGTGTATGAAATGCTACTTGTTTTGAAACACAGATGTCGAACTGTGATTGGATGTACCCTGAGAATCGTACTTGTAATCACTACCGTAATGGTGTCATAGCTTTCATTTCTATTTCAGAGAAGGATATGAAGCAGAAAAAGATGATGGCTATTTTCTGTCCATGCCATGATTATCGCAATGATAAGAAGTTCCCATATTCCATGCACCTCGTTCTCATTTGATCATGCGTGGATTCAAAGAGAATTATAAATTTGGAATAAGCATGGTGAAGAAGGATTTAATCTTGGTGAGCTTGAGCAGGAATTCACATATGAAAATATGGATCGTGTCCCCTCCAACAGCAATATAGAAGATCTGCATCTCAGAGATGATGACATCTTATCTATCAATGATGAATACGTTTATGTTGTTGATGATATTGATAAGATGGTGCTTGATGCCGAGGGGAATGATGAGTACAATGATGGAGAGTTTGCAGAACTTCAAAAGGTAGTGCAAGACTCTAAGAAATTGTTGTACCCTGGCTATGACAAAAAGTTAATGAGATTGTATTCAATCCTTAAACTTCTGCAGTTGAAGGCAAGACATGGTTGGTCCAATAGAAGTTTTACCAATTTTTTACATCTGCTAGCACTACAAGAGGTATGACCTTCTATGATGTTTTGGGCATGACAAGTAAGCCAAACGTCATAGAACAATTTTGTTTGTAACAACTAAATGATTTCAATGACGAAAATTAAACGTGTCACAAAAACCAGCTAAAAATTGTCATAAACGTAGGTGCTGTCATATTGTAATGAATGATAAAGAGTGTCATAATGTTATGACATTACTAAATCGTCATAAACTTCAAATTTCTGTCACAAAAAAGGGCCAAACTGTCGAGCATGCCAGTCCAGGTTTCGAAATTTGGTCCGGCCCAATTATAGGTAGGCCCAGCCTTCGAAACTGAATCAGGTCCGGCCCAAGTCTAGATGTTTTACTGTAAAAAAACAGCACCCCTAGGAATCGAACTCAGGACGCAACTAGACACAAGAGCACTACCACTGCACCGTTAACTTTTAGTGTCTCATGCGGGAAAGATTATTCTTATACCAAGACGCTTGTTCCTTGGAACTAATCCCCTACCCTGTCGGTCTGGTCAATCGTTGCTCTAGAGTGCCATCCCATCCCACTAGCAGCAGCTCGCACCCCATCCCAGCAGCGCCGCCGCCCATCCCACCCACAGCAGCTCCTATGATGCCAACAAATACCTATGATGCCAAGTAGACAATATATCTTTTTGGATTGGAAGTGCAAAAGATACATGCATGCAAAGAATATTGTATGTTATATCATGGTGACTATGCTGAGTTGACCCATTGTTCTTTTTGTGGAACCTCATGGTACAAGTCCAGAAGAGATGGAGGAGAATATGAGGTATCGAGTAAAATGAAAGGGCATTCAGAAAGGAGATTTGGTATTTTCCTATCATTCCCCGTCTCAAGCACTTATTTGTAAATAGTAAAGAGGCCCAACTCCTCCGTTCACACAAACAAGGTCGTAAGAATAATGAAAATCTTCGACATCAGCAGACTCAGCTCAGTGGCGGAACATTTATTCCAAATATACAAATTTTGTCAAAGAAGTGAGGAATTTGTGGTTTGCATTGAGCACGGATGGAATGAATCCATTTGGTGACAAAAAAGAGCACATAGCAAAATAGTGGCATTCATATAAATGCATATGCCAATAATATGGACAAGAGCGCATATTATGGTCAAATCGAGGAGATATGGGTGCTCAACTATACCACATTGAAGGTACCTTTGTTTAAGTGTTGTTGGATACAAGGCAAGATATGTGTCGAAAAGTACAAGTATGGATTCACCACAGTTGATCTTAACCATCTTGGATACAAAGAAGAACCATTTGTACTTGCAAAGCATGTGACCCAAGTCTTCTATGTGGCTGAAACGGTTCAAAAGAAGCGGCATGCAGTACTCCCAGGCAAAAAAAGGATTGTTGGGGTTGAAAATGTCATGGATGAGGATGAGTACAACCAATTTGATGTAGTTCCTCCATTTTTCACCTCAATCATGCCCGAGGTCCCTGCTAGTGAAAAAACGCCGTATTTGCGTTTTGAAGACAAGGAAGGGATCCGTGTGCTTAAAGGTCGCCCAAAATAAAGGTACACAGCTTTGTCTTTGTTTTATGTCCATCGTGTTGCAATTTATTCAATTTTATCTTATGTCCATCTATTTGTACATTCTGCAGGGATACTAAGTAGTAGCATGCTTTCCAGAAGTCCTAGTCTTCTATTCCACCATACCGCAAGGAAAAAAATAAAAGTAATTGTCGGGATAGTATACCCCGGGTACCAACGGATCATCTTCTACGGCACAGCCCACTTGCAGCCTGCGATCCTTCAACGGCCCACCAAGAACATCACAAAAACGGCCCGACCGCAGCGGTCGGGAAGCCTCGCCAAGGCCCGAAGCCGAGGCGGGTGTAATCGCCCCGACCCTCAAGGGTCGGGACCCGTGCTATCAGGACCCTAGCGGTCGGGACTCGCCCGCCGACCGCCACGAAGCAGCTACTACTTCGACAATCACGCCGATTCAGAATTCCCAACGACGTACATCTCCGCAGAGAGGATAAGCTTTCCGAAAGATTCTGCAACCACCCGGTTGGACGTGAAACAACCCACCAGGCGATAAAACTAAATAGTAAAGCAACCTTGTTCCCCTCAGTGAACAAAGGTACGAACGGGAGGCACTGATCGTCTGCCACGAACGCCAGAGAGCATGATTCACTGAAGACCGTGGCCCCAGCTGTCAAAGGGTCAGCCGTTTCTGTAGGCGGCAAGATGCTCAAACCATGGTCCGGTCACCCCAACCATGGTTCGGTCAAGCCAACCTAGGTCCGACCCTATAAAAGCGGTACCCAGGTAGCTAGAGAACCACAGGAAAAAAGACGAAGAATTTAGAGGAAAAGATACACGTCACCACTTGTAAACCACCGCCACCACGCGAGCTTGGGATTCTCGGATCCATCCGGAGCCCTCTCGTATTGTACCCTCGTGTTCTTGAGATTCATACGATCGATCTCTCGCCCCTGGACGTAGGGTATTACGCCTAGAGGCAGCCTGAACCAGGTTAACCTTTGAGTCTCGCTTGTAGACTAGGCCATTTGATTCAAAAACGCACGATCCCCCGTCCAATCGTATAAATTTACTGTGCCGGTGTACGAAACACCGACAGTTGGTGCGCCAGGAAGGGGTTTTCGGTGCGTTTTCATTCGTTGTTTCGATGGCTTCGATTTTCACTCTAGTCGAAGATTCTTCCATCTCTCGACTGTTTTTTGGGGATTTCGCGGTTGCCATCGCTCGTGATGGTCGATCGTGAAACATACCCACTTTCGCTGCTGGCCAAGCCTTCCGCTTCGGGAGCCTGGACTTCGTCGCCGACAACGGCGGCGAGCTCCACCTTCAGATCCCGCGAAAGCGGCGTTCGCCTAAACGTCGCTCACCTCGACGCCGTCTTCTTCGTTCTTCGCCTCACGGCGTGTATGGCCACGACCCTTCCTGTGAGTGCTTCATGTTGCTCGCCAAAGCCGCAGAGGACGAAACCTCCGGCAAGGCAGCACCTGACGATCCATCTCCGCACCTTCACGCTCTCACTGTGGTTAAGGACGCACTTCGGCGCAAACTTGCGATTGGGGGCAATCCGAAGGGTAAGGGTGTCACCGCGACGAGCGGTGGTGCCCGAGCCCGAGCCCGCACTGCTTATCAGTAGATCATGGACGATGGTACGCCTGCCTTTGATACGCCATACGAGAACCTAGCAGCGGTGGCCTGTGTCCTCTATGAATCTCCCACTCCCCACAATCCCATGAGACTTACGATCGTCTTCGCGTCTACCTTGATGGCGCTCTGCAACTACCCGAACTGTCTCTTCGTCAGGACTCTGAGGCAGACAGTTGCTATCGGCCGAGTGCCGATCGTCGAAGCCCTGCTCACGGCCATCACTGCGGACGGGCTAAGACACAGAAACCCGACCATCCGGTCGGCAACATCCGCCACCGCTTGGGGGAACATCGTGACGCTCGTCACACCATCGAGGCACGGAGGCATGCTAGGAGTGATCGCTACTCCGACTCCGGCCGCGACCGATCCTCCGATCGCTCCAATGCGTTGTCGGCCGCCTCCTTGGCCTCCTCGGCCAAGCGTGCCCGGTCCTTCAGCTCCTGGATTTCCCGGGCGCTACGGCCGGCCCCCTCCTGGAGTTCTGCGCAGTCTAACGCGTCAGCGAGAAACAATTGGCTGAACATTTTTTAGCCAGCAAACTATAAAGTTACTTGCGTGGGTCTGGCGCAACATTCTGACCTCCTCGCCGAGGCTCCTCCTCTCTTTGTGCAACCGAGTGATTTCCATTTGAAGCTCTTGCCTTTTTCTTTCGGAGTTCTCGGCGCGTCTTTCAGCATTCCCTAGGGCGAGGAGTCAGTCGGCAGCCAATCTCTTGGCCTCATCCCGCTCGCCACGGGTCCGTGCAAGCTCACGGTGCAACGCCTCGACCTCCGTCTAGCCGAGATCTTGCGGAGGCTAGCGAAGCGCCCTTTTAAGGGTCCCCTGCAAGACCCACCAATCAGGTTCGTGCATAATTCTGAAAACTTGAAATATTAAAACTTACCAGGCAGAGCGCTCCATACGGATTGGCCATGGTCTCCTGGAACTTCTCCAAGCACTCTTTGGCGCTTTGCATATGAGCGAGCGCCGAGGAGACCCACTCGCCCCCCGAGCACACCTGGTCGTACAGGAACTTCCAAGAGTCCCAGGCGGCCTCATTGGAAGCTGAAGGACTAGGTGTCGGCTGGCGTCTCGACGAAGTAGACGGGGAGGGGTCCGGTCTCCGCCTCGAAATCCAGGGCCGCCCCGAGTCCTCCCGTCGCCTAGGAGCCACCGAAGGCTGCGCCGCCACCACCAACGCCACTGGAGTGGCCTCAGTGGTTGGCGGCGGTGCGGGTACCGTTGGCGTCGGCGACTCCCTTGGAGTTGGCGACGCGGTCGGATCACCCGTCCCCGCGCCAGGAGACGGCCCGGCCTGTCTTTTCGCCGGAACGACGGCGCTCGGAGGCACCGTCGCCTCCTCCCTGACTTCCACGTCCCCGGCGACAGGACTCGGGGGCAGTGGAACATCAGCCCCGGCCCCAGCGGCTGTGGGTTGTCCTTCGTCCCTCCCGGCCTCTTCGCCTGGGAGTCCCTCCTGATCCCCCCCAGCCTCGGTGCTCGAGGGCTGCGCCTTTTCATCCCCCCTCCTCCGCGGTCTAGGCCGCGGACGCTGCACAAGGCGAGGACGGTGAAGAATGCGCCGCCCGCTGCGTCGATCCCGCAGCAGGCGACCCTTCCTCGGGCGCGCTCCCCGCCGCGAAGGCCTGCGGCGCAGCAAGAGAAAAAGGGGCACTACAGAACACGACCAAAATATCAATCACTTCACGACATCAGGTAAAATATCTAATTAAATCGAAATGCAGAAACTCACTGGCGCGACACTCGTATGGAGAAAGGCACGCTCCCGCCTGGCGAAATTCCCCCGACCCCGGCGACCGCGGATACTGTCGGAGTTGGAGGGGAGCAGAGGAATCAGATTCCTCTGTCCTTGCTTTATTCGCAGGCGGCCCCTCGACGCTCTCCGCCTCCCTCGCCCTCTGACTACGAAAGTGCTCAGTGAGCGGCATATCGTCCGACGAGTCAAAATCCGGCGGAGCGGCGGCTGAAGTCGCCCGTGCCGAACTCGCGGCCGGAACCTTTCCCGACACCGCTGCGGCAAGGGACCGTCGGGCTGGGAGAGGCGACCAATCACCCCTAGTGGACGGCGACGACCAAGACTCAGAGGCAAAAACCTCCGGAGCCGCCAGCGTACCGGTCGGAGCAGTCGGCAGGGCGACCGAAGAAGACGGCTCAACGGCCGGAGCGGTCGGCACAGTGACCAGGGCGGCCGGCATCGCGACCGACACTCCCGAGGCAACAGCAACCATAGCCGGGACAGTCGGCGTGGTTACAGGCGTCGGAGACGCTGGCCCAGTCAAAGGCCCGGCGACGGCAGTACTGGGGCCGACCTCTTGATCCGAAGATCGAGCGCCCAGTACGGCCAGAACGCCGACTTCTTCAGCCGGCACCACCACAGGCGTCGACGCATGTGACGGAGGAACGCCCTCCTGCAAGACACAGATAAGCACTCCAATTTTGCCAATACTTTTATCACTAACAAATGCAGGCAAAACGACTTACCAGCCGATCCGCCTGATGCTCGGCGTCTAGAGGGGCCGGTCCTCCGTTCGCATCAGCGACGGCGTCGCCCTTCAGAAGGAGTGAGAGGCGTTGCCTCACACCGTCCTCCGATAGTTCCGACTGGAGGATCTCCCGCATCGTGTCGAACCGCCCGGCGTAGTCGCACATGAGCCGGGCGCGGAGGCGGAGCAGCAGAACACAACGTCGAGCAAAGGTGTCGACGAGCCGTGCCCCAGTCAGCCTCGTGTCATCCAACTCGGCCATCCGGACGAGCAAATCCTCGATGCCGGCCTCCTGCGCATCGCTGAGCCCAGTGTTCCACGAGTCTAGGACCGCCGGCGGCTCGAGATCGAACGCCGGCAGTTCGGGGGCGGTGTTCTCAATGTAGAACCACCCCCCGTGCCATCCCTTCAAGGTGTCCTTCAACGGTATGTTGAAGTACTCCTGACGGTTGTTCTGGAGGTAAATCCCAGCGCCACCGACTACGCGGACCGCGCCGCCTTCCTTCTGAGGCTGCACACAGAAGAAGTACCTCCACAAGTCAAAGTAAGGATCGATCCCCAAGTAGGCCTCGCACAGCGTGACGAAGGCCGAGATCTGCAGGATGCCATTGGGGTTGAGATGATGAAGACGCACGTCGTAGTACTCCAGCAAGCCGCGGAAGAAGTTCGACAACGACAACATCAGACCACGCTCATGGAACTCTACGAAGCTGACGATCTCGTTGGCACGGGGCGATGGAACGGCCTCGTGGTATGCCGAACGCCATCGACCCGTGTCCCTCGGAGGAAGCACTCCAAGCCCCACCGAGGCGGTGAGGATGCTCTCTGAGACGGTGGATGCCTTCCACTGGGAGGCCATGAAGACGAAGACGGAGATGAAGAGGAAGATGAAGACGAAGAGCAAGCGCAAGGAAGACGAAGGAGCACTACACGTGGATATTTGAAATCAAGATGATGAAGACCGAAGGGCGAACCACCCATTTTATATACGCCAATGCGCCGGTTTGACGCACCACAATCGTCGGCGCCCCGAATCGACGCGCCGACCCACACTCACTGACGAGTGGGTCCGGAAGCGCTCCCGGTGGGCGCTCGAACCCAGGAACACCGAAGAGCCTCAGCACCTAGTCGCCGACAGGCAGGTCCACGAGCCGCCTTGGAAACCCGTGCCAGCGGGTAGAAAGCTGCGTGGCATTAACACGTAGTTAATGCCTGGCAACCGCACCTCCGATGGGACTTGCGCAACGCGAACCGTCGCGTATTCTTGGCTACACGATGGGCCGATCTAACCGCTCGGAGCGACTGGCGGTTACAATTCCAAGACGCTGCATTCGCCGTCCATTATTGATGTCGTGAACCGATTCACGGGGTCGGGACAAACGAGAGGTTGGGCGAACCCCCGACCGGCTCGACAGCTGTTAGGGACGCTGATCATGGGAAGACTGGCCAGACCAGTCCAACCTAGGCATTATGCCGATCATGAGCAGAGACAGGCCAGACCGGTCCAATCTAGGCATTTTTTCTAGCATCAGGCTAATGATGAAAATTAGCTTCCAACCGACCTCTGCATTCAGGAATTGCCTCCACGACGGTTCAGCCCACGACCGACCCTTCGGATCTCTCGAGGGCTCGGGGGCAATGCCCTACGGGCACGCTCGCGCGCCCCCGTAGGATCAACCATCAATGAGTGATGGTCGGCACGACGCTTCAGCCCACGACCGATCCTTCGGATCGTTCGAGGGCTCGGGGGCTACGCCATACGGGCATGCTCGCGTGCCCTCGTAGATTCAACCATCAATGAGTGATGGTCGGTGCGACGCTTCAGCCCACGACCAATCATTCGGATCGCTCGGGGGTTCGGGGACTACGCCCTACGGGCGCGCTCGCGCGCCTCCGTACGATCCACCATCAACGAGTGATGGTCGTCACGACGCTTCAGCCCACGACCTATCCTTTGGATCGCTCAGGGGCTCAGAGGCTACGCCCTACGGGCACGCTCGCGCGCCCCGGTAGGATCAACCATCCACGAGTGATGGTCGGCACGACGCTTCAGCCCCGTAGGATCAAAGCAAACTTCGAACACGGACAGCCCAGCGCCGCCTCAACAGAGGTTGCAAACGGCGCAGGGCTCAGGGGCAACTGTCAGGATAGTATACCCCGGGTACCTACGGATCATCTTCTACGGCACGGCCCACTTGCAGCCCACGATCCTTCAACGGCCCACCAAGAACTTCACAAAGGCGGCCCGGCCTCAGCAGTCGAGAAGCCTCGCCAAGGCCCAAAGCCGAGGCTGGTGTAATCGCCCCGACCCTCAGGGGTCGGGACCCGAGCTATCGGGACCCTAGCGGTCGAGACTCGCCCGCCGACTGCCACGAAGCATCTACTACTTCAACAATCACGCCGATTCAGAATTCCCAACGACGTACAGCTCCGCAGAGAGGATAAGCATTCCGAAAGATTCCGCAACCACCCGGTTGGATGAGAAACAACCCACCAGGCAATAAAACTGAACAGTAAAGCAACCTTGTTCCCCCTCAGAGAACAAAGGTACGAACGGGAGGCGCCGATCGTCTGCCCCCAACCCCAGAGAGCATGATTCACTGAACACCGTGGCCCCAGCTGTCAAAGGGTCACCCGTTTCCGTAGGCGGCAAGATGCTCAAACCATGGTCCTGTCACCCCAACCATGGTTCGGTCAAGCCAACCCAGGTCCGACCCTATAAAAGGGGTACCCGTGTAGCTAGAGAACCACAGGAAAAAAGACGAAGAATTTAGAGAAAAAGATACACGTCACCACTTGTAAACCACCCCCACCACGCGAGCTTGGGATTCTCGGATCCATCCGAGCCCTCTCGTATTGTACCCTCATGTTCTTGAGATTCATACGATCGATCTCTCGCCCCTGGACGTAGGGTATTACGCCTCGAGACGGCCCGAACCAGGTTAACCTTTGAGTCTCGCTTGTAAACTAGGCCATTCGATTTGAAAACGCACGATCCCCCGTCTGATCGTATAAATTTACTATACCGGTGTACGAAACACTGACAGTAATGTAATTTTGTTCAATCATTAATGTTGGTTCAGATCATTATATGCAATTTTGTTTCAGATCAGTAATGTTGGTTCAACTCAGTAATGTGTAGTAATTTTTTTTCATTTCTTCGAATAAAAGTACTGTAATTTTGTTCAACCAATTTCCTCAATTAATCTGGATATGCAAATCTGCATGATTGAAGTACCAATCTAATATTTTCTTCTAAGAAATACTACAGTTATTCATAATTTTGTTTCACACGCTGCTTTCATTTCTTAGAATGGATTACTACCTTGCCTTTTATTGTGTTCTCCATTTGAAGATCCAGATAAATATTTTTTTATGCTAACTCTCTCTTAGAAGGTCCCTACCATGACCAGTGCCATTCTTCTCTAGCAACCACATGTATGTGATTCTGCACTAGTCTAACCAACCTGTAGTTTATCATTTTAGTACAATAAATATACATATGTAAGCTACTCCCTCCGGTTTTAAATTATTGACACCGTTGACTTCTAACATCAATTTTGATCATTCGTCTTGTTTAAAAAATTTGTTAAAATGTTTAAAATTTTGTTACTATTTGATTCATCATTAGTGGAATTTAAATCGTAACTAATAACTTTACACATTGGAACAAATTTTTTAAATAAAACGAATGCTCAAAGTTGATGTTATAAGTCAACGGTGTCAATAGTTTAAAACCGGAGGGAATACGTTGATACTACCAGTGATGTCCCAGAATTCTCAGTTTGGTTTTTTAGGGTATTATTCTCAGCTTTGTTCTAGTGGTACACCTCTCTCTGCAGTGAAACATCTCAGAACGCTGATTTGGACTTGGGAAACTTGGCTGATTACAGACATGTTAGTAAGGAGGCAGGCGGCCTTGTTTCAGAACAATTATAACCTGATAATTAGGTCTTTTTTTATGTTTTTATTGTTTACACGTATTACTTAGACAAGGTAATTTCAGCTGGTGCAGGGATTGTTTGAAGGCCTAAAAGCGTTTAGGAATGCTGATGGGTCCTGTGGTATTAGTCTGAAAATTGTAGAGCTTGCACGGCAGGCAAGAGCCATGTTTACAAATTACAACTTTGTTGTGATACTGCTAGAATTGCTTACTGTCCATGCATTCTCTGTACCATTCAGCTTTTGGAATATTATGATTAACATACTGCTTTTCGAATATTATACTAGTTAACATTAAGGTTTGTTCTCCATATAGTAGCTCGGAACGCGAATCTAATATTGATGCACGTTTTCGAATTACATAGCCGAGCAAAGAGGCATCGAATCCGTCATCTCTTATCGGATTGCATGTATAGTCCGAAAGAAGAAACTCCTGCCGCTGGACACACAACACAACGGGCTTGCTAACAGAACTAACAATCAGAGAATGCACAACAGCTGACAGTTTCATCATGTTAGTTATGCCAGTCAGATTGCTGCACTAAAAATCAGAGAGAAGAATGCTGCAATGGGAGAAGTCGTTTACTGCACTAAAAATCAGAGAGATGAGTGCTGCAATGGGAGAAGTCGTTTATTGCACTAAAAATCAGAGAAGAGTGCTATTTTAATTTTGTCATACACTGAAATGGGAGTGGGGCGCAAGATGGTTTGCGTCTGGCCAGCGCAAATAGCACGGGGTGGCGGCGCCCTGACCACCGTGCACTAGCAGTGCTTAGGGTTCCTTACCAAGAAATGGAATCAATCCCAACTCCATTTGGGCAAGCCCGGCGCCTCCAGCTCCTCCGGCATCTTCCTCCTGATGCACAGACCTCCTTTGCCTCTTAGCATGTGCGCGGAGGCACTCCCGCTGGCAGCGTCTCCACTACGCCAGGCAGCGCCCTTGCTGCCGCAGCCCTGGCGGGGTTGATGTGCAGCCATGCGCGCGGCCCGGGCATGGTACTTCTTGAGGCGTCGAAATTTCTCGATGAGCTGACTTTTTGAAGAAGTCGAACGAACTATCGAAGGAGAGATGGTGGCGGATCTCGCCATGGAACATGCCCGTGTCGTACTGCTGCGAGGCGAACTTGGTGCCTCGGCGCGCCATGAAGCCGAGGAGGATCTCGCCATGGAACAGCCGTCGAGACTAATTCGTCGTGGTGGAAGACTAAGGCGATGGTGTAATTGCGTCGGTCGACTCGGGAGAGGCTGCGCCGCCACGGAGGAGGAGAAAGGTTCGCAAAACCGGGTAAACCGCGAGGTTTTGAATTTTAAAAATTTGGTGGATTTTAAAATAAAAAATATATAAAAAAACTAATAAAAAATACAACTTCACGGTGAAATCAGTTTTTAAAAATATTTTGATTTTGATGCCGAAAAAATTCGAGGAACATTGGATAGAGAATATATAAGTAAACCTTATCCAGAGTCACGTGTCCACAGGCAAGTAGAAGCCTTCCCCTTTCCCCTTCGCGACTTGCGCCCGCAGATCTGACGCCCTACCGCGCCGTCCGCCGCGTCGAAGCCAGGAACCGGAAGAGAACAACGGCTAGTCGAGCGGTAACCACGGCTAGCCGCGCGCGCGCCTACAGCTCCTCGAGCCATCCGGCTTCAGCAGTTAGCCGAATGAAAAGGCCGGCTAGCCGAGCGCCTTCGACGGTAAGCCGTTGCCAGCGGCTAACCATTTGATTTGAGCGGTAAGCCGAGCGATTAGCGCGGAAAGCCGTCGGATCTGGTGGGTTTCTATGACAGAGAAGGTGAGATGGTTGTATTTCTGTTTTTTTTTAATATTGGTCGATTAGTTAGAAACTTTAGGACATAGTTGGTCATTTTTCAGGTATTGTTGGTTCTAGGATGGCAGATCAGCTCGATTCGGTTTGGGAGCACAAAGAGAACGTGTATCTCGGTTTCTGTTGCAAATATTGCAAGTCCGTGAAAAGAGATGGTGGTGCCACACGATTCAAGCACCAGTTGACACATCGTGGAACCAGTGTAGTTGGGTGTCCTCATATTTCCGCCGACACACGGGACTATTTTCGCCGAGAGCTTGATAGAACCGCCGATCGGAGAAAGGACCGAGCTAGACAGGCCCTCAGACAGCAGCAGGTTGCAGGTGAGAAAAATGTCAATGCGGAGAACGATGAGGAGATGCAGGCTGCCATGAGGTTATCTAGAGAGGAAGAAGAATTTCGACAGCGTCAACATTCGTATGGTGATCAGTTCGAGAGTGGTGGTGCTGGTGCTGGTTCATCGCAAGGTGCTTCTGGTTCGTCGCAGGAGGTGGTGGGTCTGAATTGTTTGGCATGATGAAGAGATCCGAGTCACAGAGGTCAAGTAAAGAACGGGTTCAAACTAAGATCGATACAGGTCTATGGAGTGCGAAGAGAAAGCTAGCAAAGACGGCTATTGGACGTGCATGATCGAAATTTTTTCATACAGAAGCCATCTTTGATAGAAAAGCCGACAGTTCATACTTTGTTAGTGCTATCAAGGAGACATAGAGATAGGGTACGAGACTTTTGTTTTATTTTATTGCATGTTTGTTATATCTTACCATATTTATGGTATGTGTCATAATGTTTGCAGGTGAGAACGTGCCTAGCCCAACTGGAAGAAAAATAGATGGCACATATCTTGATGCTAACGAGCAAGATATCAAGAAAGAATTTGATAAATTCAAGGCAGAGTGGCTGATGTATAGTGTCATGATTATGTGTAACTTTTGGACTGGCCCTATAGGGATGAGCTTGATAAATTTCATGATCTACAGTAATATTGTCATGTTTTTCCACAACTCATGTGATGTTACTGAGTAAAGCCAATCTGCGGACTTCATATTCAAGGTACGAGACATATGTTTGTTGTATGTCAGTATTTGTTTTATTTGTACCCCTGTTATTTTGAATAATGAAATGTTATTGTGTAAGAAATGAAGAAGGTATGCATTGATGTTGGTTCAGACAATATTGTACAGTTTATTACAGACAATGGTTCAAATTATAAAAAGACGTGCAAGCTGCTGATAAACAAGTATCCTCATATTGTCTGGCAACTATGTGTAGCACATACAATCAACTTGATGCTAAAGACTATTGGTGAGTTCGCAGAGCACAAAGCTATGATACAGTCCGCTCGCAAGATTTCTTGTTGGTTGTATAATCATAATCAGTTGCACTTTATAAGGACCAATGCTATTGGTGGTGAGTTGGTAAGATGGAATGTAACACGTTTTGACATAAACTATATGTTTCTTGAGAGTATGCTTCGTCGGAGAGAAAAGTTCATGGCATTGATGGGTTTTGAGACATTCTTAAATAGTAGATTTGCCAACACCGAAGAGGGAAGGCATGCTCACTTTTGCTTAGCAAGCATGTCATGGTGGGATTAAATGAAACATGTGGAAGATGCAGTGTAACTTTTGTATGCGTTTCTTCGGTTTGCTGATCAAGATAAGAGCCCTACCTTGAGTGAAGTACTTCTCAGATATCATTTGTGTAAAAATGAGTATGAAGCCTTTTATACGAATGATGTGCGAGAGATGGAGAGGTACATGGAAATTATAAATTGTAGGATGGTGGACATTTGCAATGATACTTTTGTGAATGCAGGTAATACTTACTTATGAACAAAATTATTATATTCTTTCTTTTATAATGCAAAGATATCTAACTATTGTTATATGTGCAGCTGGATATTTGAACCCGAGGAGTCACTATGCTTACGGGATGGGTCGAAATATGATGAACGATATTTGAGAGGCATTTACACGTATAGAACCAACCAACTTGTGTGTGCAGGCCCTGCAGGAGGCAGAAATTTTTAGAAGAAAACAAGGTTCATTCGCCACTGAGTTGGCCAACAGGATGGCAGTTGATAAGAATCCTTCTCCTGCAGCTTGGTGAAACATGTTTGGAGGTGACACACCTCATCTCTAGCAGCTTGCATTATGGATAGTCTCACAGTGTACATCATTGAGTGGTTGTGAGTGCAACTGGAGTACATTTACATTGATCCACACCAAAGTGTGTAACAGATTATCTCATGACAAATTGCATAAGTTGGTGTATGTTAACTACAATCTTTGAATCCGTATGCGTGATGCTTCATAGACATATAAGCCACCAGAAGCCGATCCATTTGATCGTCTCATGCAGCTGTCGTTGTGTGATTCTTCAAATCCTATTCGAGAATGGATGGAACATAAGAGATCGAATTCTGACCCTGTCTTTGATGAAGAGGGCACCGAGAGTGACACTTCTCTACCGAGCCATCTTGTTACAGATGATGACGCTGGTAGACAGTTGCTACGCTTGTCTCGTGCTGAAACAATATCTGAATGGACAGATCAAAATGTGAGTGATACTCACATAGGCAACAGGTAGGTTCAAAGTGCAAGATAGAAAAAAGGTGCTAAAAAGATGAGGGAAAGAGCAAAGGGAAAGGTAAGAATGTGGGCAACGATGACTCCACAGATTCTAGAGACGCCAGACGATGCCCACCTTACCAGAAATCAAATGATAGCAGCTCTCGGATTACATCTAAAGACCCACCAAGCAGTATGGTTCCCGACTCACAGCCACCGATCACAACTCATCATTTTCCAGGTAACCATTTCTTCACATCGTACGATCAATTTTCACTCATTTATCTTATACTTCACTTCTTTTGCAAGTGAGATAGACTACACCTATGCTACACAGGATGAAGACCATGGTGCTTCATAGTCACCAAGGACAACGATGAGAGGGAGGCAGCATTACTACGGCACCTACTATTCTGCGACAGACAGTGATATATCATACAGCTAATGTAATGACTACTACAATTATACGTACGGTGATTGTAGCACAGAACCTCCCACCACATAGGTTTACTAATGGCAAAATCCAGAGTTTTATAACATGTTGTACTCACAGTGGGAGACAACTACCGCTTGAACGGGACAATCATGGAATGAATTCAAAGCGGAGTTGTTAGCCACTAGAGGAATTCAACTCCTCTAAAGTGAAGAGTGCGACAATGCATATTTTGATTGGAATACAATCACAAAGTAAAGTGTGCTTTGAAAACTATGTATGGACTTTAGATTTATTGTGGATGAACTCCATGTATAGATTTCTTGTGTTTAGAACTTTGGATTTTATATGGATGAATATGTGTCTTATTATTTGTGGATGAAGTATGTTGTGAATGTTAATATTAAAAGAAATTAGAATAGGTCATACCCAATTTTTCAGCACTTTCATCTTTTTTCTTATTTTTCACTAATTTATCGATTTTCAGGAAAATCAACCGGTTTACCGTAAAAACCGTTCGGTTTTCGCACTCAGCGGTTTCCAGCAAAACCGCTGGACCGCGAAAACCGTTCGACTAACCGCAAAAACCGCTCGGCTTATTATTTTCAAACCGACAAAACCGTTCACAGATTTGAAAAATTTGAACGAAAAACTGAACGGTTTTAGCGGTTTTCGTCAAACCGTATTTGAGCGGTTTCAGTGGTTGAAACGGTAGGTGAAACCTAGAGGAGGAGCTGACAGCAGTGATGGTGTGATGTGTCAAGCCCTGCATAGCACTAGCACCGTTTGAACTGGGCCCATTGCGTGCAAATGGTCTGGAACCGGTTACAAAACTGCATCACTTGTGTGGGTTGGACTGAATTTCTCAACCAGTTTGGTTTGATCTGGTTAGAGTTGAGGTACCAGCGGTCACTGTTTCATTAGTCAGCTTTTTAACTAGTCGTCAGCCAATTTTTTTAAAAGCTTAAAAATTTCAGCTCAAACAAATAGGCTTTAATTTAGACTGGGCTGACCTGCTACAGTAGAAATGTTTAGTCTAGGTTTGGTTTCGGTTTTAGGTCCACTGACAGGTTTAAACATGCTTATACATTTAGTAATCGATCCAGTACATGTCCTACTATATACCTGTGCTATGGCCATTGGCAAAAGTAGAGCCTTTTTAAAATTATTAAAAAAAATTGAAGTGCAAGTCGTTCGAACTCAAAACCTCCATTATAGGTTTTAGTACTTCACCACTACGACAGTGAAATGACTCTGCCGCATTTCAAATTCAAGTAGTATTTCTCTCGGCTTTGGTATGTTCGTTCGCTTCCCCTTATTCCAAGCCGCCAGCTCCTCCTTCCCGCCTCTTTACTTTTTTCCAAACACGCCGGCGCCTCCATCTCCAATCCCCTGACCGCCGCCACCTCCATCTCCAATCCAAGGCCGACCCCCAGCCCCTCCTCCAATTCCAGGCCGCTGCCACCTTGTCCTCCAATCCCAGGCAGCAGGCACCGTGGACTCTCTCCTCCAGGTCGGCGCTACTACTCGTCCTCCTCCAGGTGGGCGCTGGAATCTCTCCTCCTTTGTCCTTTAACCCTCGTCCAGTCTCCTTTTTCCGGTTGTAGGGTTTAGGATTTGTTCGTGCTCACTAGGGTTTATGGTTTGTTTGTGCGTGCTGTTGGTTTAGTTGTACCTTGTACTAAACTGGTGTGCTATTTGATGATTTGGTTGCAGGCGACAAGCTCCCCTCTGATAGGATATTCAGTTAAGATAGCTGCGAGTCCTTCAAACAACAGGGGTCAACTGAACAACCTGGGTCAACAGGCGACAAACTCCTCTCTGATAGGATGTTCAGTTAAGTGTGTGTATTCTCTGACTCACTCTTGCCTAGTCAAGTTAATTAGAGGTCAACAAAGCATGTTTGTTTTTTTTTCTTGTTACAAATATGTGAATGATTCAATAAAGTCAACTGAACCTAATAGGATGTTTAGTTGTTTTAAGTGTATGATTGCTCTGTCATCATAGTTAATCCAAGAACTACTGATTTACTTCTTCCGTATTCACTATCACTTCAGTTACCATATTTTACTTGTGTGTTCTACTTAAGAGGTATGTGTTCTAGTTGCTTGATTCTCACATCTATTTATCCTGGACAAGTATTGCAATTATTAACATTATTTTAATTCCATGTCTAATGCAGGCATGAAACACTACAGATCTGCACATTCTTGGACAAAGCCTTAGTGAATCTGCTGCCAATTGCTGTCCTGACTTCATTTGCAGTTATTCTCAGTTCAATGTGCGTAGGATATGTGTTATATTTTTGTTCATAGAAAAAGAATATTTACCTGCACATTGATTAGTTCTCTATCCTTGCTTGTACTGATCTTTTGCAGATGTCTTCTGATGGATGCTCATCATCTAGTGATCAAGAGGGCTCTGAGTACGAACAAGGCTCTGAAGAGGAAGACTCCTAGTGGAACATCTAGCCCACAAGATGGAATTGAAACTTGGAGATCAAGGACTAAGTCATGATGGCCAATAGACAAGATTGTTGTCACAGAGATAGGTGAAGATGGGATACCGGTTGGTAAAAAGGAGAATCAAAGAATGAGAAAACTTGCAGGCCTCATTGCAATTAACTTATCAGATGTTGTTACTTGAACTGTGTCATCCTTTTCATCTTGAGCCTACTGCAGACAAGACAGGTGAAAAGACGTATTTTTTTTGTTGATAATAGGGAAATCAGGTGATTACACATTACTAGATATAGGGAAAGCGGTATTTGTTTGGTGATAATAGGGGAATCATGTCAAGAAGCAATCACTAGCTATTGTCCTTTGTGAGGATGTATACTTCGTAATTTCTGACCATGTCACACTAAACACAGTACTAGATTATAGTATTGTTTTGCACCTATGTCAACTCCTACAAGTTTCATTTGCTCCAAAACATAAAAAGATGTGCGGTATGAAACTTTCATGGTGTTTTCTGTTTTAAATCATTGTGTTCTATTTTTAAATAAAATCTGATATGCACTTAAAATTTTATAGTTATGAACTTCCTGAAATTTTCTTGGCATGTTTGTAGGACTTCGTTGTGCCTACCTGTAGACTGCTCAATGACGCTGAGCTCTTTGATCTTTGAGACAGGATCACACATTTTTCATCTCTGAAGTTATCTCCACCAAAGGGGAGTTTCATTGTACCTAGCTAAGTGACTGTAGATCTAAAACATTGTTGAAACTGTGATGTTTATGTACTGTGCTGGTGATTGACATTGTATTAATGATCTGAAACTATCATGTGTTCTACTGGTTATGAGACATATGTGGGCTGGGCTTTATCATTTCTAATGTATGCATTGTGTCTCCTATTGTTCTGTTCAGGAATGTATGTTTGATAAGAAGCTGCTTGGTAATACTTAAATTAGAGCTATATCGAAGTATCAGCGATGGTACTCATCAGAGACGTGCACAAAATCATGCCACTAATAGAGACATCGACGGCTACATATTACAAAGTCATTAATAATAAAAAATATTAGAGAAGCGGAAATGAGCTGACGTCACTAATGAGGACATTATCAGAGATACGAAAAATGGAACCACATCGCTAATGAGTACGTTATCAGAGATGTGGTAGGTAAACGACGTCACTAATGTGTATATTATCAGAGGTGTGAGGAGTAAACGATGTTCCTAATGAGTATATTATCAGAGACGTGGGAAGTAACCGACGTCGCTAATGAGTATATTATCAGAGACCTCATTACTACACGACATTGCTAATAGTGACGTTATCAGAGACGAGGATTTGTTTTGGATAGGTAATTATAGCCGTCGCTCATGTAGTCATGTGAGATATTAGCGACGGTGAATTATCCGTTTTTGATGACTCAACATCAGTGACGTAAATTTAGTGATATATTGATTAGCCATCGTTAATGAGGTAATTTAGCCATCTCTAATGACTCTTTCTGTGGTAGTGAAAGAGTGTTTGCAAGAGCATGACAATAGTGATGGTCAAGTGATAAGTGCAAAGAAGATAATGAAAAATAAAAATGCAAAAAGACAATTAAGGTATACTCTTGATCATCAAAATTATTGGTCATTTCATCATCATTATTCCTTGCCCAAGTCACCAATGCATATGTCTTGGGATCCATCTTTAGATATTTATTATCATCCTTTTTAGCCTTGTTTTAACCCTTAGGTGTCTAAATATTATTTGTACTATGAAGGGTTATTTTCAAATAGTCATACAATTGCTTAAGTGACTATTGTGTGTAAAGATCGAAATAACTACATATATTACATTATTATTACTTTCTGGAGTTTATTTTTGTCATATGGTTTATATAGAGGATGGATTCTTGCGCTCACATTGATGAATGGTTAGGTGCTAAATCTCATCTTATGAATTCAGTGTTATTAAGCATTTAGGCATGGTAGTATTTGGCACGATGTGTATCTTGTTACAATGCTGATGAAACCTAATTTTTCAATTTTCCACAGACTGATACTTGAAATTGCTAATTGTGAAACCCAGAAAAAATCGGAAGTTTCAGTTTGGTAAACAGGAAGTTCTGGTTTTGGCAAAGAACGTGATTATTCAGCTATTTTTATTTTAAAAGATAATGTTCAATTTACTCCTCTCAAGTATAGTCAAAGTACAAATAAACCTCTAAACTATGTTTTGATTAATTTTACCCTGTCAAAATGTGGTTTTGGATCAATTTACCGCCTCATGCAATATTCGTTTTTAATTCTTAAAATGAAACTTTATGAGGTGATAAAGAGCATCATAACACATTAGAAAAATACATCTTGAATATTTTACCATTATTTTGCATATTAAATGTTTTTCCCTATAAAATAATGATAAAAAATTATAATCATTTTTTAACATGTGTTATGACGTGCTTTATCATCTAATTTTGATCTTAAGATTATGCTTATGCATTGAGAAACAAAAAAATTGCATGAGGGGGCAAATTAACCTAAAATCACATTTGGTGAGGTAAAATAAACTAAAACATAATTTAGGGGTTATTTGAACTTAGCTACTCATAGCAACGATACTCAGGAGCAAAAGCCACTCAGTGAGATTAAGAAAAAGAGTGATTCATCCACTTCAAGTATCTGGTCTTTAATTATCCAAAGAACCAATGCTTGAGTCTGGCAATATCGAATCCAGCAAAACAAGAACTCTGGGTTCTGGTTTTGTCTAAATTTGTGATCCGGCTCTTGGTGCTTTGGAACTTGGTGAAACCGAATTCAACGATGTGAAGGTGATTCCTAAAAACTCTACTTTCGAAAGATGACATGTTTGTTTTATATTTGTAAAAAAATAAATAAACTGACGCATGGTCAAATGTGGTGTCTAGCTAAATGTAAGTGTGAAGCTAGAGCTTGGACAGAGATTTGGAAACGCTATGGTACGAACACACCCTGCCAGTCAGCTGCAGCAGTTGGCAAGATAAACAGAAGATTCTTCTAACAAACATGATCTGCACGCACGCATGCAGCTGCGAAACAGATTTTCCGTTCAGTCAGTCGTACCTGAGACTGAACCTGAAAACGAAATGGTCGCCGAGATCCCCTTTATTCTATCGCGGCGAGCAACAGTGCCTTACCTGGCTATAAATATAGGGAATCGGAATCTCATGTAAGTGTAGCCACCTGAGACGATATATCACCAAGCCAAACAAGATGAGTTCGAAGAAACTTGCTCCTCTCTGCTGCCTTCTTCTTCTTGAGCTCCTGCTACACGGAGTTCAGGCTTCTGCCGACGACGACGACAGTTACTCTCTCTCTCTCTCTCTCTCTCTCTCTCTGTCTCTCTCTCTCTCTCTGAAAAGCGTTTTACATTCTGTTAGTTTCATGGGATTATACTTTCCAGTGATCAACAAGAATGTTTCTGGGAATTGGGATTACACATTGACATAAGAGTGTTCTACTGCCTCACTGTGCTCTTTAATCTATGCAGCCACGTGCATCACCACGAAATCAATCATGCCGTTCTGCAGAGAATGGATGTGCAAGGCCGAGTGCTGGACGGAGTCCAAACTGCTGCTCTTACACGCCAAGGGGCACAAGTGCAAGAGAGGAGGGATCAGGGGCGTCTGTACCTGCAATATATGTAAAAAATATTCTAAAACTTGAGATATATCGTTCGGACCCATGTGTCATCCACTTACAGAGTTCCACCTATAGGTGACACATCGATAACATATTTTTAAATTTAAAAAATTGTAGTGGCAAAAATATAGCATTGCTCATGTTAATCTGCAAAAGGGTCGTTGATGAAGAGCAATTAGCTTAGTCAATAGTTTTTCTCCTGTTTTTATTTAATCTTATATCAGTAACTTAATAAGATAAGCTACTATCCAGTATACTTAAGTTCCTTGTCATGCAGAATAGAAGTACAACTGATGTTGCAACATACTCCCTTCGGTTCATAAAGGAAGTCGTTAAAAAAAATGTTTTAGCCAAACATTGAGAATATAAACTATAAATAAGTTTTAAATTATTAAGTTTAGAATATGAAAATTATATTATTAGATTTGTCTTACAAAGTACTTTTATAAAACTATAAATATATTACTTATTAATAAATATTTTTGTAGAAAATAAAAGTCAAAGTTATGCTTTAGAGACTGTATCGTTGTCCAAAACGACCTCCTCTGTGTACCAGACAACGACCTTGTGAACCGGAGGGAGTAAGTGTCAGGGAGTTAATTATGCACCAAATAGCCAATGCCTAAATGAAAAAAAACATGAACGTATAGACCATGAAATTTACGATATCGATGAATTTGATACAATCTTCAGAAAACACCTAATGGACTCTTATAATGTAGAGTTTCTGTTTCGTTTAGGATGGTACCTTTGCATTGCGGTTCTACTCTCAAGACTTGCTATCAGTATTTTTTTTTTTTTTTGCTAAAAGAAAAATACTTGCCGAGAGAAGTAACGATGTGTAATCTGAAAATAATACCGCCATAACCTTGAAAATAAATAAGATCAGCCTTGAATCTGGCGCTGCTATCAAAGAACTAGCTAGGCTGATCCATGCATTCAGGTTCACTGCTCGACCGTTTCAACTTTCAATGTACTCCGTAGTATAATATATTCAACAAAAATTTACCATGTCGGCGAGTGGATGCGAGGAAGGAGGCTACGTGAGAGAGAAGCCACGTAGGTGCTGCGAAAATAGGACCAGGTAATCTGAAATGCCACTTAGGTCTGAAATCAATATAATGGCTTTGTAGCGAACAAATCCTGTGAGCTTTATCGGTTCAAAAATTGACAGCACTTGTCTCATTTGGTTGCTAGTATTGGGGTGGAGAACGGATTTAGCGACACTTTGACTTACATAATTGGTGAGCACCAAGGTTTCAAAAACAGAAAACCGCGTCGGTTCTGAACAGTGCTACAAACCAACTGGGCTGTAAAGAAGAAGACTTGGGCTTGCCTCTCTCCAACGAGAGGCTGCATCTTAATGCTTTCGCCCCTCTTATAGTGAAGGTAGACAGACGCCTCTCACCTATCAGCACAGGGCCGTGTTGTTCTAATCAACTCTATGCTGGATTCACTTCCTACTTACGCAATGTCTGCGATGCCTCTGCTTTCACCGGTTCTCTCGCAGCTAGACTCCCGTCGCCGTGCCTTCTTATGGACTGGCCAAGACAAAGCCTCTGGTGCCCAGTGTCTTGTGTCCTGGGTACAATGCTGTATGCCAAAATCACAAGGAGTGCGCATGCCGATGTGGTTCAAAAGGAAGGTGACATTGGTGGAGATCACTGGACGATGCTGCATGGCCTTCTCCCTCTCTGTCGTGATCTCACGACAGCGACCATCGGAGACGGCCGGAGCACATCATTCTGGCACGACTGCTAGCTCCCCCGTGGTCACCTCGCGGACAACTTTGTCGCTCTGTTCAGTCACAGCAGCCATCAAAACAGCTCTATCCACCAGGTGCTCTCTACAGGTCTTCTCCACAATCTTGTCCCAAGGCCCTCCCGAGTTGCGGCGCAAGAACTAGAAACCTGCGAGCTCTGTGGCATTGAAGCGGAAACTGCGGACCACCTCATCTTCTTCTGCCCCTTTGCACCAAGTTTCTTGGCATCAATTGGATTTAATCTACCGCCCACAATAACAGTAGCGGCAATCTGAGAAATCCCTCAACCTCCTGGTACGCCCGCTGCTCACTACGCCACTATCAGATCTTGTGTTGCTGGATGCTTTGGAAGCACAGATATGATACAGTGTTCCGCTCCATGGAACCATCTCTCAACTGCCTTCTCCTACAATGCCGAGAGGAAGCAAACTTGTGACGATGCAGACTCCCACGGGCTGATTATCACATAGCGAATAGCCGGTGTTTTTCCTTTGCTTCAATGTAATCCCCTTTACTCCTTTCAGCTGCTTCTAAACTGTGTAACTCTGCTTGTCAAAGCCACTCCATTTAACAGAATTAATGGAAAATCAGGTGGGAATTCTCTCTCCCCGTTGACCTTAAAATAAACAAACTAACTGGCTCATCGGTAAAATCAATCGAAAAACTATTTTTGCTGTAATACAAGCTTTGTTTTTGGGGAAAATGGGTTGGTTTTGCTAACCAACTGGACCATTTTTTATCGGCTTTCGTGAAATCTGGTTCGTTTTAAACAGTTTTTTAAAAAGCTTTTCTAGAATAGACCAATTGTTATTGGTTTATCTCTAGAGAGGTAATCAAGATTTTGATCTGAGCTATTCATTTTAGATTAGAGAAAATATTAAAAAAATAAATAAATCCATTTCACCCAGCACTGCTTAAGTAATTCCCGACCTCAGATCCCCTTCCTTTTCCGGGGAGTTCAGTTTTTTATCCAATTCATGAAACAGCGCCGGGGGGATCACTTAAATAATTACAACGCACGCACCAGCGTCGTGTCGTGTCCCGTGTCTGTTCAACATTCAATTTATTAGTTTATTAATTATTTTTATATTAGTGTAATAATACTAAAATCCAATTTATTAGTGTATCACGTGTCACCTGGCTTCCATGTGTTACTTTTGAAACTGTTGCGTGCGGTTATTTCCAAATTAAAACAAGCCCAAATGCTCTCGGTTTCTAAAACTGCCTCATGCGTTAGTTCCCAAAAGATAGAAAATGCTTTCCACGTTTAATTATGCAGTAAATAATAATTATGAAAGAACTTTTACCTACTATCACTACTTAAAAAACATTTATCTCGACACCTCCTATTCAGAGTGCACAGGTGGTTTTTAATTTTTTCCTGCCCGTATTAATAAAAAAGTGAGTCCCATAAAAAAACCTCATACGAAAACAAATTAACGCAAACGAACTTCTTAAAAAACGTCTGCACTATTATTTATTTTTATTAGTGCAGACGGCTCTTTAAAAAGTCCGCCGCGTTAAATAAATCAGCGCAAGTGGGTTCGTATTGCGGACCGATTGCGCCGCTGGCCTCAAATTTGAAGACTGTACGCAGGGGACTCGAGAACATACCCAACACTATTAAATAACATGCCACGTCTTCCAATGCAAAGCCAATCTCTCTCTCAACGCGCCCCCTCATTCCCTGGGCGCGCGT
>BCLF01000042.1:38259-72144 GCA_001602275.1 Zoysia japonica
CTCCTCGCCGTCGGCCTCCCCGCGCCGCTTGGGTCCTCCGCGCGTTGCCAGAGACCACCTCGTGCTGCCAGGGGCCGCCACCTAGGGCCTCCGCGCGCCTCCTGGGGCAGTGCTAGCGAGTGACAGGCGGAGGCGGTGACGGCAGGCGGCGGGGCCGCGAGCGAGGTTTGTAACGATCGGGATTTTTCTTACCTTTCGATAAGACCCGATCTTCCGTGACTTTGCCAATCCCAGGAGTTTGGCAGACACGTTATCACAAGCGATCAATCAAGAAACCATAACAGAAATATTAAAAAAAAACAAGAATAAAAAATAGCATGACAAAGTGAGATTATTACAATAAAATCCTCCAAAGGGGTCCATCGGCACGTAGGTCGAAAATATCTCAGAGCAGATATATCTCTATCGTGAATCTGACAAAAGCAACAGCGGAAGCATCAACATGGCAGCGGTAGCGAACCTCCTCCACACAGGCTAGCTTGAGCGCAGGAGCGGACGTCACGGACCGTCAGAGACGTAGACGAAGTCGAAGCTGAGAGTATCCTCTGAAAACAACAAATTAGAAAGCCGTGAGTACGAATCCTCAACAAACCGTGTACTACATAACAACAATGCATGCATGCAAATGGTTTCAAGGGTAAAGGCATGGCTCAAGTGCTAAATGCAAGTTTTAAGACATTTTATTTTACTTAAAGGATGCAAGAAAGCTTTATTTTTAAACTTGTCAAATTTTATTATCTTGCCCCGTAGAGATCTCCGTTATCTCAGACGAGAGTTCATTTTAATGCCGATGTAATCTCCACACTCGGCCACAGCTCAAAGGCCGGAGTCCAAAACATTTTGAAAAAGGAGAGGAGGAAGAAAAACAAAACTACTCAACGAGGAGCACAACTCAAGGGGGTGTCCTTCCAAAAGGACGTGACAATGCGCATCGACTAAAACTCTGCAGAGGTTATGCACCTAGACCCACGAGATGCGTCATCGAGAACTATCGTCGTAGTCCCGACAAACACACAAGACCCGTCCACAAGCTTTAACTGGCGTCATCCGTCCTTCAGGATAGGGATCCCAAAAGCCTACGCAATCGGGTCCTGATCAGGTGGAGTATCTCGATCTCATGTGGGGAGTCAGAGCTCTACACACACTAACACTACACCGCCAACCCACGGGTAAACAACCAGTCTCGACAAGCTTCAAGATCAAGTCAACTGCCCATACAGGGTAACGTGGTGTGCATGGTTGTCAACTGAGCGTACAAGGCTCGAAGGACTCCTTAATTGCCGGGGCAGGCACCATCTCTAACCTCAACGCCAACAGCAAGTCTCACGGAAAGATCACAGCCTGGATCTTCCCGTTGTACCCGCAACAGGTACGCCCACAGGGACTTCCCAAAAGTCCCCCAGCTCCTCGTACTCCAACCTGCCCCAGCTAAATAGTTATGTATAGTTATTTGCAGTACTCACACATTTGAAGTACAGTTCAAAAGCATTTAACACAAATTCTATTTTATAGTGATAGGTGTGAGATGAAAATAAATGCGACTAAGCATGGCTAAGCATAAAAAGTAAAGTAAATATACTAAAGCAATCATAGGGTTAATATTTGTGGAACAGTAAACAGATACGACTTAGAAATGTTGCTAGCACATTTTAAAATAGTTGGCATGCAAATTAAGGTTGCAAACAAAACATGCAGTTTAAAATGTTGAGAACAAAGTGATCAAGGAACGCGGCTTGCCTAGCAAATTGGGATCGTAGTCGGGATCCGGATCGACGAACTGATCGGGCTCGCAGAACTTCTCCTCAGGAATAGCAGCTAATCACAACACGAACAAGAGGGATTAGACACTAATTACGCGACAAAGAATAGAACCGGAATTAAATCTAAATCGAATTTACTAAACTAAACGTGCGCAAAACATTTCCCGGAACAAACCTATACGAAAATCGAGACGAGACAAATTAACGAAACAATTTCGGGATTAATCGGAAATTAAACAGAGTTCTACAGAAATTGTAGACAATCGAGACCACAAAGATTTAGATTAATTGCAGAATAATTAATCGCAGATTAAACTAGCAATTAATCGAAAAAGAAAAAGGAATTTAAGAGAAAGAGGAATTTCTCACCACGAAATTGGATACCGGAATCGGGAGAACCGAAACTCGAAACTTGCTGGAGAATCGAAGACGTGCTGGAAATCGGAGATCGGGAACCGGCGCGGAAATCGGAGAAAGAGGCCGGCGCGGCGCTGCTCTAGTCGATCCGGCGGACGACGCGGTCTCGGGAACCGGCGCAGGACGACGCGGCGATTTTGGCGCTGCTGCCTTCGAACTGGGCGACGCGGGACACAAGGCGACGAGGTCGGGGCGGCGCTGCACGACGCGGCAGGCGACGCGCGGGAAAACGATGACGCGCGACGGGCTTGGACCGGCTTCGAGAACACGCGGAATTCGAGGCAGAGACGGCGTGGACTCAGCAGCAGGTGCAGGACTCCACGCGAACGGTGACGGCGACGGCGACAGAGAAAACGCGCGGGGATCGAAGCAGTCGGTGGAGACGAAGTGCAGTCGGGGCTGCGGCAGACAACACGCAGATCGAAGAGAGGAGCAGACGCGGCGCGAGGATAGAGATGGAGCAGGAGGGAAGCGGTTAAGGATTTGTTCTGGACCAATGAAGAGGGGAAAGGGGATTAGGGTTAAGGGATATTTATAGGAGGGGAAAAATGGGTAGGGTTAAGAATAAATCTGGAAATTTATTTGAAAATTACGAAATAATTAAAAAGCCTGAAGAGATTAATCAAGGAAAATATTTAGAGACCCGAAAATTAATTAGGGAATTTCTGGGAAATAATTTTAGCTCAAACGTAAAAATTACGCGGACTAAATTATTTCTGCATCGGATCAATTTAGATAAACGGATTTCAGATTGAACGGAAAGAAATTCGGTACGAATGATTTTTGAACGGAACGAAAATTGGGACGGACAATTAAATTGGAACGAAATTTGGGAAATCGCCACTTTATTAATTCAAAAATTTTGGGATGTTACAAGGTTCGACAGGCGGCGGCGCTCGAGGTCAACGGCAGGCACGGGGCGTCGACGATGGCGTTGCGGGGGCGGCGTCGACAGCCGGTGTCGCAGGGGCAGCATTGGGACCAATTTTTTTTATTTTGTAAAATGCTTTGTGCAGGCGGATCATGTAAAATTACCTCATGCACTAAGAGACTTTAGTGCAGGCGGTTATTTTAAAAGATCCGCCTGAACTAGATTTTTTATGCAGGCGGTTCACGTAAACGCGTATACAAATCGATCATTTTTACAGGCTCACTAATGCCAGTGAAAACCGAAACCGCCTGCACAAACCACTTTAAATCCGTCTGAAAAAACTGTTTTTTAAGTAGTGTATGTAAGTAGATGAACAATTTAATCTTTAACATCCCTACACATAGACGGCCCTAAATCATTTTAGTCTATATTAAAATTTGCCTTTTAAAACCAAACCATGGTGACAATTGACTTCCCCCTCTTTTCAACACTGAAACTGGAGTCAGTGCCACCTCATCCCTGCGTAGCGGATTAGGATCAGTAATTACTATTTTTTAATGACGTATTTATTACTTCCGCTTTGTAACATGTATTCCCTCCATTTTGAAATCTTTATGCGTTAGGAAAATAAATCTAGTTTAAAAATCAAGATCAGGAAACCAAATCACGGACGCATGCAGGATCCCCTTCTATATCTCTCGCGAGCAACATTACGCGGCTATAAGTATATGGAATCGAGATCTCATACAAGTGTAACCCCCTGAGCCGTTATCACTGCTGACAATGAGTTCAAAACATGCTCCTCTCTATTGCCTCCTCCTCCTAGTGCTCGTGCTACATGGAGACAAGGCTTCCTCCGCCGGCACCGGTTGGTGTTCCTCTCTCTCTCTCTCTCTCTCTCTCTCTCTCTCTCTGAAGATGTTTTACATTTCCAGTGGTGAAGATGGAGAAGAATTCTTTTGGGATCGAGTTGGGGTTTTACAGATTAACGTAAGAATGATTAACATCTGAGTTCTTTAAAATCAACGCAGGCAAGTGCTACTACACAGCGCCAATAATGCCGTTCTGCAAAGAATGGATGTGCGAGGCCGAGTGTTGGACGGAGGCCAAACTGCTGTCCTTTCAAGCTACGGTCAAGGAACACATGTGTATGAGAGGAGGGATCAAGGGATTTTGTTACTGCCTTATGTGTAATATTATAAAATAACATATATAATATAGCTCATGTTAATTAATCTGCGAAAGGGTCGTCAATGAAGAGGAATTTGTTTAATTTTACTTAATAAGATACCCTGCCAGAGCTGTCCTGTTTCCTTTTGCTTGCATTGCATACTCGCCAGTACTTAAGGGGTGAAAACGGACTAAAGAAAATAAACTAAAAATTGTGAGAGCCAGATCGAATTATGATCAGATCGAAATTTTATTTATTTTTGAACTAAATTTTAGTAAAGACCGAAATAATTTGTGAAAAGATCTGCGGGCCGAGACCTTTTAACACCCCTACGAGTACTTCAGTTCCTTGGCTGTTCATACTTTTTTGTCCAACCAAATAAGAAGTCCACAACGTGAATGCTCCACATAACATATATAAGCAATGTCGAGATAACAACATATTTGTTCTTTTTTTCCTTTTTTAGATTTTATAATTTTCGACAAGCTCCAACGAAGTCACGTAAACAAGGTACACATTTGAATGGCGGAATAAGCAAAGTACAACTGATGTTACAACATAGGTGCCAGTGCCAGGGAGTTTATTATGCACCAAGTATCGATCCAACGCCTTGTTTGAGTAGCCAAACTAATCCACTGGCACCGGCTCCATGTCCTCAGCCTCCTTTCTCAACTCATCGAACAGAGCTGACGATAAGTATCGCTCTCCCAAGCTCGGAAGAACAGTCTGCACCCATTGGGAACTGGTCAGTGTTTCTGAAGTTTTCACCGTTTTACAATCGTGATAGAAAAGGCAGAAATATTGATTATATGTCGCTTTACCACTATGAGTTTTCCTTTGTTTTCTGGCTTCTTCGCCAGTTCAAGTGCTGCGACTGTGTTTGCGCCTGATGATATTCCAACCTAAAAATGTAAAAAGGTCAGCCACCTCAAAGATACTTATGCATCTGTGCACCCTTCTCTATTCTAAATTTGTCTCCTGTTTAATTCGAATATTTAGTACTTAGTCACTGATTCTGCTATAATTAGCTATTACTCCTTTGATCATGGCCAGATACCCCTCCATGTTTTAGCTTGAAAATGAAAAATTATCATATCTGTTTAAGTAAAATCCTTCAGAAACTGAACATTATTTACAGGTATGCTTAGTATCAACTCAAGCCTGGACTACCCAACAATTTCATCCGAAATCACATCTCAATTTTATATATTATATTAGGTCTTAGAAACACCATTTTATTCCTAAAAGAACGCTAATTATACTTTTTTCACTTACCAGAAGACCCTCCTTAAGCGCCAACTCTCTAGCCATCTTAACAGCATCCTCGCTTTTCACCTGTCATTTACCAAATCCAGTTACCATTATATATTTATATATTCATGATCAAATAAAAAACGTTTCCAAATTAATTAATCATTTTATCCAAAAAATAGTTAGTCATTACCTCAAGAACCTTTTCCATTACATCCATATCCAAAATATCTGGCTTAAATCCTACTCCATTTCCAGTAATGAGGTGAGGTCCTGCAATCAGGTTTAGTGAACACTATTAGCTGAAATGAGTGATATGCCAAAATGAGAAGGCGCATATTGAACATATTTGCTTACCTGGCTTACCACCATTCAAAACATTTGCTTCGGCAGGTTCAACGCCATAGATCTGCATACATGAAGGCACAGACCATGAAATTTACAACATCAATGAATTTGATACAGATTTCCAAAACACCTAATGGACCTCTTATATTGTAGAGTTTATGTTTTGTCTATGATAGTACCTTTGCATTGGGGTTCTTCTCTTTAAGGTACTTGCCCACGCCTGTGACCGTGCCACCACTTCCGATACCCATGACAAAAATATCGACCTGTCCAAGTGTGTCCTCCCAAATTTCTGGACCAGTCGTCTCATAGTGAATCTGCAAATTTTGTTTCATATTGTAAATCGTATTAAATAAATAAGAGCAAGTGATGTACTCTCAACAGAGTATAAGAAATACTGGAAAAGTATAGTAACAAGTTTCAAATCTGAACACCAACATGTTGAAAAAAATAAAGGCAGGAGACTACCGTGACATTAGCAGGATTCTGAAACTGTTGAAGCATGTGTGCACTAGGATGTTTCTCATAAAGCTCAGCAGCTTTCCTGACTGTCCCACCCATCCCTTTTGTTGGATCAGTAAGGACCAGATTTGCACCGAAGGCCCTCATGGTCACCCTTCTCTCAAGACTGGTGTACGATGGCATCGTAAGAATGAGTTCGTATCCTTTCAATGCAGCCATGAATGCCAACCCAATGCCCATGTTCCCAGATGTGGGCTCAATAAGTGTTGTCTGTTTAAGAAGTGATTAAAAGTTAGTCAAAAATCCACATGCGTGTGTGTTGTATCAAAGGTCCAAATACACACACACATGGCCACAATCTTGAGTTCATGAACTAAAAAAACAGAGACCATTTCTTTCCAGAACTGTTCATGTTCAGTCTATAGGAATGTGAAACCATGCTACTGTTTTTCTAGATAAATAATTAATTCCAAAATCAGGTGTTCATAACAAACAATTTTAATTCCTCTGACTTCTTGGGGAAAGAACAAATTTAGAGACATTTCCAAGTAATGGAAGATAGAACACTGACCTTGCCTGGGGTGATCAGCCCCTTCTTTTCTGCATCCTCCAGCATCGATATTGCTGGCCTGAATTAAATCACACGAAAAGACCATCAGGATCAGTCACAAGTTCATAATAAAAGAAGCAGCTATAGCCATTCTACCAGTGCCTATTTCTCCCTATTCTGCTATTGGTGTTACATTTTAAAAGTCGTGGAAAATGCCAGGACGTCCATGGCAAAAGAAAATACATGAAAAGGTTATATGTGGGCCAAAAATAAAAAAGATCCAGACTAATCCCGATTCTAAGCTCCCATGGTTCACTTTGTCGCTTTCAAGCAGGTAAGATCTTCCATCCCAACTGCTTTATCATTTGTCCAAAGCGACAAAACCTGTTTTGCTATCGCGACAACCACTGCAAGATGTCATGATTAGCAGTATAATTCTAACAAGTAGCCACGGAATGCCCATCGCAATCGTAACACAATCGTCCCCACTTAATACAAAAAAAAAAATCCAGATCCACCATTATTGGATACTTTCATATCCCCTCTTTTTATCCATTTTTTTAGTACATGAAACTGTCCTGGCCTATCCATCCTTGAATGGACCTGGCCTGCAATTATTACAATAGTTCATACTCCCATTTTTTTATCATATCATTGCTTTATACACCACATGTTGCTCCCCATCTTTTTATCCTATCATTCATGCCCATATACACCCTGTTAGTCTTAGTAATGAAACATATGCAACGTTCTGGATGCTTTTGTGTACCTGTAAGCACACAAAAAGTGCTGAGCATATAGCTCCATTGCTACTTCTCTGCTATGCTACGTTAATTCTACAGACTCGAACTTACTAGTATTTCAATGTTGAGGCAAAGTGCAGAGTGCTGCTGGAATAGGAAGTGAACTTTTGAATCTTTAACAGTATCCCTGGAATGAAACATTAAAAATCCCGTGGCTTGACTTTCAGACAGATAACACGATGGGTTCATTTGACTATTGGTTGAAAGACACAATCTACCCTTTCGTTTTCATTTCAGCAAGCGTAGAAGCAAGCAATAAGATCTCCGGGATATTTTCTATTATCATGGCACAAAGCACTGAAAACCTGTCCCCGTCAGCTTGCACATGCCTCCACCACGTGATACTGACCACACACCATTGTATATTAAATTGCCACCTAGCGATGCAGGGAGAACGATAAGAGATCTGCATGGCCTTTTAATACTCATCACATGAGCAACGAGGCTTCGTTCTTTGTGATGTTAAATAAGGCGAGCAAATCAGAGTTGTGGCCGTACGTTCTAACTTGATATGGCCGTTGAAATTTAATATTAATTTTGACTATTTATCTTATTCAAAATCAAAAAAATATTATATACTCAATCTGTTTCTAAATTGATATCACCGTGGATTTTTAATATTAATTTTGATCATTTATTTTATTTAAAAAATTAATTAAAATATAAAAAATAATAAGTTGTGATTCATGTAAATTTAACGATTAAGTAAATTATAACAAACTTTATGATATTCATCAAACTTTTTTAATAAGATGAATAGTAAACCTTGATGTTAGAACTCAATAGGGATATCAATTTAGTAATAGAGAGTATTTTGCTAAAATTTATTTTGTCATTAAAGTTATTTGAATCACAACATAAAATTTTACATTTTTAAACTAATTTTTTGAATAAAATGAATGATAAAAAATAATGTTAAAAATTAATGACAGCATCAATTTAAAAACGAAGAGAGTAAAGTTGACGATCAAATAGGTCACCTGTCCTTGACGCTGAACGACGGCTGCAAGAACTCGAGCTTGGCCGCGACGCGGGCGCCGCATCCCTCAGTGACTCTGTTGAGGTACACCATGGGTGTCCTCCCAATCAGCTGGAGAAATTAAACAAACAGGTCAATGAACGAATCCTCAATAAACTAAGGAGATGGAATCCAATCAATCAAAGTGAATCTTTTAGCCTCTCAGGTATCACAGCTAATTCATGATTGACACCAAGACTGTGCTTGTGTAATAACCACTCCAAATGAAAACATAAACGAGAAACAGAGCTCGTCGCAGTCGCACACACAGCACGCAGCAACAATGGCGTCAAGATTCGCTGAAAATAAATGAAGAACACGGAGACCAGCGTCGTCGTTTCTAGTTTCTACCTGGGACGCCGAGTCCCTGATCTTGATCCCCGGCAAGACGCCGGGATCCGCGGTGACTTGCTGCTGCTGGGTGGAGAACATGGATGACGCGGCGCCGGCGAGCGGCGCGGCTCCGCCCTGCTGGAGGAGCGACCGCTTCCGCATAAGCCTCATCATCATCCTCTCCATTTGTGCCTCTATGTGTTCCTCGGGTTGGCTCACCGTGGAGTGGATGAGGCAGCCAAGTGGGGAGAGGAATGCCAGGAGCAGCGGGCAGTGGTGTGTTTAAGTAGCTGTGGGCAGCTGAGAGAGAGAGAGAGAGAGAGAGATTGGCTTGGGTTTGGCTTGTTTGGTGAAGTGAGGAGTGCGGTGATCAACGATGGACCGGGAACCCTGCCGGCGTCGTCCGGCTGTGTAACATTTCAGATTTTTGAATTAATAGAAGTGTCAAATTGTCTCAAAATTAATTTCATGCGATTCTGAATTTTTTTTTAATTTTTGTGACGCTGAAATATTTTAATCCGTAGACTTTTATTTGGCTAGAATTAATTTTTATTCCACCCCTATAAATCTTCCCCATCCTTATCCTCTCCCACCACACCTCTCCATTTTCCTCTTTCCCTCCCCAAGTTTCTAGAATCGCTCCTGCGCCGCCTCCGATTTCCTGCATGCGACCTCGTCGCCGACTCCGCTCCACGTGTCACTGCCCCTGCACCGCCTCCGTTTCCCGCGTGGTGCCGTGCGTCGCCGACTCTGCTACGAATTCGGCGCGCCTGTCGCCATCACGCTCCAGTACCGTCTTCGACCCGCTCGCTCACCGCTTCAACCCGCGTCGCCGACTCCGTTGACTCGCGCCCGCTCCCGCACCCCGCCTCCGCGCTGTTCTCGAAGCCGCGTCGCCAGAGGTGTTCCGCGTGACGCCATCCCCATCCGCGCCTGAGGCTCCGCGTTGTTGACCCCGTTCGCCCGACCCGTCACCGTGATCCTCGCCTGCGCCTGTCCACGCGTCGTCTGCGTCGGCTGGATCCGCCCGGTCCCTGCGCTGACTCGGTCACCACGTCTGTCACCGACTCCAGTATGGCTCCGGTTTTCCCTCTCCAATTTCTAGTGCAAGTTACGGTTTCCATCTCTGTTTCCAGCGCGATCCGATCTCCGATTTCCAGATCTGTGATGAGAAAATTCCACTCTCTCAAATTCCTTTTTCCTTTCCAATGGATCGATGAATTAGTTGTTAATTTATTTGCGGTTAGTTGATTTGCGGCTAATCTAGTTCCTCGTGATCTAGGTCTTCTAAGATTTTTGAGGAACTCCGTTTATTCTCAGAATTGTTCCGTTAATTTATCTCGTCAAGGATATCGTGTAGAATTTTTCGAGAAACATTTTGAGCATGTTTAGCCTAGTAATTACTGAATTTAATTGTCTCGTACGTAGTGTTTGACCTCGATTGTGTTGTGTTTAGCTGGTGATCCCGAGTAGGAGTACCGCGAACCCGCTCAGTTCGACAACCTGGATCCCAACTAAGATCTCGAGCTGCCAGGCAAGCCATGTTTCTTGATCACTTTTATACCCAGTATTTTAACTGCATGTTTTGTATGCAAACCTAATTTGCATGTCAGTTGTTTTAAAATATGCTATTAACATTTCTAAGCTATGCTTATTTATTGTTTCACAAATATGAGCCCTATGATTGCTTTAGAATAATTGTTTTATTTTTATGCTTAGCCAAGCTTAGTCGCATTTATTTTTATCTCACACCTGTCACTATAAAAATAGAATTTGTGTTAAATGATTTTGAATTGTGATTCAAATGTGTGAATTTTGCAAATAATTATACATAACTATTTAGTGGGGGCAAGATGGAGTACGAGGAGCTGGGAAACTTTTGGAAAGTTTCGGTGGGCGTACCTATAGCAGGTAAACGGGTAGATCTAGGCTGAGATCTTTCTGTGAGACTTGTTGGTTGTTGACGTTAAGGTTGTAGAGAGTGCCTGCCTCGACAATTAAGGACCGAGTCTTTCGAGCCTTGTACGCTCAGTTGACAACCATGAACACCACCTTACCTTGTTTGGGCAATGGCTTGATCTTTAAGCTTGCTGGGACTGGATGTTTACCCGTGGGTTGGCGGTGTTGTGTTAGTGCGGTGTAGAGCTATAACTCTCCACATGAGATCGAGATACTCCATCTGATCAGTGGTAGGCTCTTCACAGCTTCAGGACCCGATTGCATAGGTACTTGGGATCCCTATTCTGGAGGACGGATGACATCAGTTTAAGCTTGTGGACGGGTCTTGTGTGTTCGTCGAGACTACGACGATAGTTCCCGATGACACTTCTCGTGGGTTCAGGTGCATAAACTCTACAGAGTTACAGTCAATGCGCATTGCTGCGTTCTTTTTAGAAGGACATCCCTTAAGTTGTGCTCCTCGTTGAGTAGTTTTGTTTTGCTTCCTCCTCTTCTATTTCAAAATGTTTTGGACTCTGGCCTTTGAGCTGTGGCCGGGTGTGAAGATTACACCGACATTTAAAATTAATTCTCATTCGGGATAACGGAGATTCCTACGGGGCAAGATACTAAAATTTGATAGTTTTAAAATAAAGTTTTCTTGCATCTTTAAAATAAAAAAATATTTTAAACTTGTCTTTAGCACTTGAGCCAGCCTTTACCATTGAAACCATTTGCATGCATACATTGTTGATAAGTAGTACGCGGTTTGCTGAGTATTCGTACTCATAGCTTTCTCATTTGTTGTTTTCAGAGGATACTCTCAGCTTCAACTTAAACTACATCTTCGACGGACTGTGAAGTCAGGTCTTGCGCTCAAGCTAGCCTGTGTGTAGGGGGTTCGCTACCGCTGCCATGATGATGTTTCCTTTGCTGCTTTCGATGGATTTCTCGATCGTGGTCTTTCTGCTCTGAGATGTTTCTGGCCTACGTGTCGATGGACTCCTTTGGAGGATTTTATTCTAATAAATTTATTTTGACTTGCTAATTTATATTCTCGTTTCTTGTTTAATACTTCTGTTATGGTTTCTTGATTGATCGCTTGTGATGTCGTGCTTGCCAACCTCCTAGGATTGGCAAGGTCACAGAAGATCGGGACTTATCGAAAGATAAGAAAAACCCGGTCGTTATAGGTGGTATCAGAGCCATACTTGATCGTAGAAGCAAAACCGTAAAACTGAACATAACTAAAGAATATTTTTAGATTTTTAAATCCGCTATCAAACCTTAATCGTGAAAGTTATTTTCTTAAATCTCGTCGTTTGCTTCATGGAAGTCTTGTTTGCTTGGAATTGTGCTTATCTGGTTTTTCTTGTCCTGATCTTCTGTCTTTTTTTAATAATTCCTGTTTCTGTTGATGCTATCTTTCTAACCAGAAATATTTTCCTGCAACAGATGGCGAGGTCTGGACGCCTTCAGGCTCATTTTGAGGAGGCCGCTCTGGAGGACCCTGAGGTACCGCCACCCGCTGGGCGTGGTCGCGGTGCTGGCGGCCATGTACCAGTGCCACCTGCGGCTGACGCGTCTGGCGTTGGTCGAGGGCGTGGCCGTAGGCGTGCCCATGCTGGAGCACCAGTCCCTCAGGCTGGAGGACGTGGCAGAGGAGTTGCCATATATCCTGGAGTTGAGCCTGCCGGTGTTGCCGCGCCTGGTGAGGAGCTTTCAGCTGCTCCGAACCTGGCGGAGGTGATGGCCCGACAGACACTTCTGCTTGAGCGGATTGTTGAGCAGTCACAGCAGCAGCCTCGTGGACGTGCTCCTACTCCTGACGCAGCACAGTACCACCAGCCAGCCAGTTCTCGTATGGCTATGTTTCTGAGCACGCGCCCACTCACTTTCGACCGTGCAGTTGACCCTCTGGATGCTGATGATTGGCAGAGGGATATTGAGAAGAAACTTGACCTGATTCAGTGTGACGATCAGGAAGTTGTTCGTTTGGCGACTCACTAGTTGACAGGTGCAGCTGGTGCTTGGTGGGACACTCTTTACGCCACTTTTGACGACCTAGAGCAGTTCACTTGGGACGACTTCGTCACCGCTTTTCGTAGTTTTCACATCTCTGAGGGAGCCATAGAGGCGAAGGCGGAGGAGTTGCGTAACCTTTGTCAGGGAGGTATGTCTGTCACAGAGTACGCCAACCGTTTTACCCCGCTCAGTCGCTTTGCACCAGAGGAGGTTTCGACCGAGCGCCGCAAGATATACTGGTTCCAAAAGGGCTTGCGTCTTGACATGCTCCCGAACCTGGATGGTGATGTTTAGAGTAGCCTTCACGAGCTTATTGACACGTGCCTGGCTTTGGAGGTGTCGTTTCAGAAGCTTGATCGGTCTAGAGATGCGAAGAGGAGGGCAGCTGGTCAGGGAAGCAGTCGTGAGGCTTCTTAGTGTCAGCGCTTCAGTGGATCATTCCAGCAGGGATCGGGACAGCCCACCTTCGACCGATCCACTGCTCCTGCTCCTGTTTCAGTTCAGCGGTAGGGTTCTCAGAGTCAGGGAGGTGCTTTCTAGGAGCAGCAGTCCGCTTTCTGTCCGACAGCAGATTAGCCCTCGGTTCGTTGTTTCGAGTGTGGCTAGGAGGGTCACAAGACGTTTCAGTGCCCGAGGCGTCAGCAGCAGGGTCCTGGGGGAGGTGCCACTCCCGCTAGGCCACCGCACCAGTCTGGAGGTCGAGGAGTGCGTTCAGCGGGTCGTGGCGCTGCTCAGCCAAGCATCATGCGCAGCTGTCTGAACCACATCTTTGTGAAGGAGGCTCAGGAGGCACCTGACGTCGTTGTCGGTGAGTTCTTGGTTCACTCTCAGCGACGGTTTTGTTCGATTCAGGGGCTACTTACTCGTTTGTGTCATCGACGTTTGCGACGACACATAGTCTCCCTACCTTACTCTTAGCTATACCTACACTTACCACTTCACCTCTTGGAGTATATAAGAATCGTGTTGAGTGTAGAGGTGTTCAGATCTTGATTGAGGGTGTGGTCTTTCTAGCCGATCTCATCGTCCTTCCCTCGCGTGACATTGATATCATCTTGGAGATGGATTAGCTGGCGAGGCACAAGGGAGTCATCACTTGTGCTGAGAGGGTGGTGTCGTTGGTTAACCACCACGGTGTTCGAGCGGTGTGCGCCCCTAGAGCGTCCAAAGTTCCACCTTCAGTTTGCAGCTTGCAGGAGTTGTTTTTGGAGCAGATTTCAGTTGTTTGTGAGTTTCCGGAGGTGTTTCCAGATGAGTTGCCAGGACATCTCTCGGATCGAGATGTTGAGTTTGTGATTGATCTACTTCCTGGTACCGTGCCGATTGCCAAGCGGCCGTACCAGATGTCTTTCGATGAGCTTGCTTTACTTAAGGAGCACATCGATGAGCTCTTGAGTAAAGGGTTCATCTGGCCGAGTGCTTCTCTGTGGGGAGCCCCTGTGCTTTTGTGAGGAAAAAAGATGGGTCAATGTGCGTGTGCGTTGACTACCGTTCTTTGAATGAGGTGACGATAAAGAACAAGTACCTTTTGTCGAGGATCGATGATTTGTTTGATCAGTTGAAGGGTGCGAAGTTCTTTTCCTCGATTGATTTGAGATCGGGGTATCATCAGATGAAGATTCGTCTTTCAGACATTCTGAAGACTTCGTTCGTGACGAGGTATGGGTCTTATGAGTTCCTGGTCGTTTCTTTTGGACTCACTAATGCCCGTGGTTACTTCATAAACATGATGAACAAGGTGTTCATAGCTGAGTTGGATAAGTTCGTGGTGGTTTTTATTGATGATATCCTTGTCTACTCCAAGTTAGTGGAAGAGTATGAGCAACATCTGAGAGTTGTGCTTGGGAGGTTGAAGTCTCATCAGCTGTATGCCAAGTTCAGCAAGTGCAAGTTTTGGCTTGAGAAAGTTGCTTTTCTGGGTCATGTTGTTAGAGTTGAGGGAGCTACCGTTGATTCTGAGAAGGTCAAGGCTGTTGTGGAGTGGGAGTCTCCGAGGTCAATCTCTGATCTGAGGAGTTCTCTTGGATTGGCGGGTTACTATCGCCGATTCATTGAAAACTTCTCTAGGATTGCTAAGCCTATGACCGAGTTGACTCAGTTGAGAGTGCCGTTGTTTGGTCAGATGCTTATGAGAGGAGTTTTCAGGAGCTGAAGATGAGGTTGACATCTGCACCTATTTTGACCTTGTCGGATATTCACCAGGATTTCCAAGTCTTCTGTGATGCTTCTCGTCAGGGTTTGGGTTGTGTGCTGATGCAAAATAAGAAGGTGGTTTGCTATGCTTCGAGGCAGTTGAAGAAGCATGAGTTGAACTATCCGACGCATGATCTAGAGTTGGTGGCTGTTGTCCATGCTTTGAAGATTTGAATGCACTATCTGATCGGCAATAGATGTGAAATCTACACTGACCACAAGAGTCTCAAGTATATCTTTACCCAAAAAGAGTTGAACATGAGGCAGAGGAGGTGGCTTGAGTTGATTAAGGATTATGATCTTAGCATCAACTATCACCCGGGTAAAGCCAATGTGGTAGCCGATGCTTTGAGTCGCAAGGCTTATTGTTCTTCTTTGATGTCTGGGCAGTCGGAGATTCTTACAGATCTGACCAGTTTGGAAGTTGAGATTGTTCCTCAGGGTTTCTTGCACGAGCTCAAGTTGCTGCCGTTGTTGATTGAGGAGATAAAGTCAGCTCAGAAGCGTGATTGCAAGATTCAGTCGATCTTGAAGAAGATGAGGAAAGGCAAGGCACCGGGTTTCTGTGTGGATCAGCAGAGAGCTTTGTGGTTTGGAGACTGTATCTGTGTTTCGAGAGTGCCAGAGTTGCGGGATGCAATTCTGAGAGAGGCTTATGATTTGAGGTTTTCTATTCATCCAGGCTGCACCAAGATGTTTGAGGATCTAAGGACTCGTTTCTGGTGGGTTGGCATGAAGGCAGACATTGTTGAGTATGTTGCCTTGTGTGATGTTTGCCGGCGAGTTAAGGCTAAGCACCAAAGACCGGCTGGATTGCTAAAGCCGTTGTCGATCCCTTCTTGGAAGTGAGATGACATCAATATATATTTCATCACAGGTTTGCCGATGACGTCTCGCCATCATAATGTTATCTTGGTGGTGGTGGATCATTTGACAAAGACTGCTCATTTCATCCCTGTGAACGAGAGGTACTCAGTTGATCAGTTGGTCAAGTTGTACATTGATCACATCATGAGGTTGCATGGTGCGCTGAGGAGTATTCTGTCAGATCGCGGGCCTCAGTTTACAGCGAGATTTTGAAGGAGCTTGCATGAGGCTATGGGTATACACCTGGTGTACGGTTCAGCTTATCATCCTCAGACAGATGGTCAGACAGAGTGTGTGAACCAGATTCTGAAAGATATGTTGAGGGCTTGTGTGATCACCTATGGACAGAGCTAGGAGGACAGTCTTTCTTTTGCGGAGTTCTCTTACAACAATAGCTTTTAGGCCAGCTTAGAGATGTCACCTTTTGAGGCTTTGTATGGTAGGAGATGTCGTATCCCGCTCATGTGGTCAGAAGTTGGTGAGAGGTCTTTCTTTGGTCCTAACTCTATCAAAGCTATAGAAGAGAAGGTTGAGAAGATCAGAGAACATCTCCTGGTTGCTCAGAGCCGTCAGAAGAGTTATGAGGATAAGAGAAGGAGCCCCTTTCTTTCGAGGCTGATGATTAGGTGTATCTCAAAGTGTCACCTCTTTGTGGTACGCGTCGCTTCCATGTCCGAGGGAAGTTAGCTCCGAGATTTGTTGGTCCTTTCTGGATTCTCAGGAAGATCGGTGAGCTTGCTTACCAGTTGGACTTGCCATCCGAGCTGGCGGTTGTGCATCATGTGTTCCACGTCTCTCACTTGAAGAAGTGTCTTCGAGTGCCGGAGGGAGCAAGTTGTCCCTGATGCTTTGGATATTTAGGACACGCTCGAGTATCTGGAGTACCCCGTGAAGATTTTTGATGAGGTGTTCAAAGAGACGAGGAGGTCTAAGATCAAGTTTCTCAAGGTCCAATAGAGCAACCACACCGAGTGAGAGGCTACCTAGGAGAAGGAAGAGAGTCTGAGGAAGGAGTTTTCCTACCTGTTCAAGTCCGCTTCTTAATCTTGAGGACGAGATCCTGTAAGGGGGGGAGTCTGTAACATTTCATATTTTCCAATTAATCCAAGTGCCAAATTGTCTCGAAATTAATTCCGTGCGATTTTGAAATTTCCTTTTTAATTTTTCTGGCATCGGAATATTTTGGCCCGTGGACTTTTATACAAATCCCCCACATCCTTATCCTCTCCCACCACACCTCCCCATTTTTCTCTTTCCCTCCCCAAGTTTCCAGAACCGCTCCTGCGTCGCCTCTGATTTTCTACGCGCGACCTCGTCGCCGACTCCGCTCCACGCGTCGCCACCCCCTGCACCACCTCCGTTTCCCATGTGGCGTCGCGCGTCGCCGACTCTGCTCCAAATCCCGCGCGCCTGTTGCCGTCACGCTCCAGCACCGTCTCCGACCCGCGCGCTCACCGCTTCAACCCGCGTCGCCGACTCCGTTGACTCGCGCCCGCTCCCGCGCCCCATCTCTGCGTTGTTCCCGAAGCCGCGTCGCCAGAGCTGTTCCCGCGTGACGCCGTCCCCGTCCGTGCCCGAGGCTCCGCGTTGTTGACCCCGTTCGCCCGATGGATCGATGAATTAGTTGTTAATTTATTTGTGGTCAATTGATTTGCGGTTAATCTAGTTCCTTGTGGTCTAGATCTTTTAGAATTTTTGGAGAACTCCGTTTGTTCTCAGAAGATTCCCAAAATTGTTTTGTTAATTTGTCTCGTCGAGGATGTCGTGTAGAATTTTTCGAAGAATGTTTTGAGCATGTTTAGCCTAGTCATTAAATTTATATTTAATTACCGAATTTAATTGTCTCGTACCTAGTGTTTGACCTCTGTTCGTGTTGTGTTTAGCTGTTGATCTCGAGGAGAAGTACCGCGAGCCCGCTCAGTTCGACAACCTGGATCCCGACTACGATTCTGAGCTGCCAGGCAAGCCGCGTTCTTGATCACTTTTGCACCCAGTATTTTAACTTCATATTTTGTTTGCAAACCTAATTTGTATGCCAATTGTTTTAAAATATGCTATTAACATTCCTAAGCCGTGTCTATTTATTGTTCCACAAATATGAGCCTTAGGATTGCTTTAGAATAATTGTTTTATTTTTATGCTTAGCCAAGCTTAGTCGCATTTATTTTTATCTCACACCTATCACTATAAATTGAAATTTGTGTTAAATGATTTTGAACTGTGATTCAAATGTGTGAGTTTTACAAATAATTATATATAACTATTTAGTGTGGGCAGGATGAAGTACAAGGAGCTGGGGGACTTTTGAGAAGTCCTGTGGGTGTTCCTGTGGCAGGTACAATGGGTAGATCTGGGCTGAGATCTTTTCGTAAGACTTGTTGGTTGTTAGCGTTAAAGTTGGAGAGAGTGCCTGCCTCGGTATTTAAGGACTGAGTCCTTCGAGCCTTGTATGCTCAGTTGACAACCATGCACACCATGTTATCCTGTATGGGCAATGGCTTGATCTTGAAGCTTGTCAAGACTGGATGTTTACCCATGGGTTGACGGTGTTGTGTTAGTGTGGTGTAGAGTTATGACTCCTCACATGAGATCGAGATACCCCATCTAATCAGTGGTAGGCTCTTTACAGCTCTAGATCCGATTGCATAGGCACTTGAGATCCCTATCCTAGAGGACGAATGATGCCAGTTAAAGCCTGTGGACGGGTCTTATGTGTTCGTCGAGATTACGACGGTAGTTCCCGATGACACTTTTCATGGGTTCAGGTGCATAAACTCTGCAGAGTTACAGTCAATGCGCATTGATACGTCCTTTTTAGGACACCCCTGAGTGGTGCTCCTCGTTGAGTAGTTTTGTTTTCCTTCCTCCTCTTCTATTTTAAAATGTTTGGACTCCGGCCTTTGAGCTGTGGTCGGGTGTGGAGATTACACCGACATTTAAAATAAACTCTTGTTCGAGATAACGGAGATCCCTGCGAGGCAAGATACTAAAATTTGACAGTTTTAAAATAAAGTTTTCTTGCATTTTTAAAATAAATAAAATGCTTTAAACTTGTATTTAGCACTTGAGCCAGCCTTTACCCTTGAAACCATTTGCATGCATACATTGTTGATAGGTAGTACGTGGTTTGTTGAGTATTCGTACTCACGGCTTTCTAATTTGTTGTTTTCAATTGATACTCTCAGCTTCGACTTCGACTACGTCTTCGACGGACCGCGAAGTCAGCTCTTGCGCTGAAGGTAGCCTGTGTGGAGGGGGTTCGCTAGCACTGCCATAATGATGCTTCTTTTGCTGCATTCGATGGATTTCTCGATAGTGGTCTTTCTGCTCTGAGATGTTTCCGGCCTGCGTGTCGATGGACCTCTTTGGAGGATTTTATTCTAATAAATTTGCTTTGACTTGCTAATTTCTATTCTCGTTTCTTGTTTTATACTTCTTTTATAGTTTATTGATTGATCGCTTGTGATGTCGTGCTTGTCAACCTCTTAGGATTGAACAACCTATTAGGATTGGCAAGGTCACAAAAAATCAGGACTTATCGAAAGGTAAAAAAACCCGATCGTTACAGGCTATCCCTGACTGACAATAACGGGATCACTGATGGAGAGGGGAAAAGTGATTTTGAAAGTACTGTTTCAGTCACACACTTCTAGACGAGTCTTTTTAACATGGAATATCTTTTAAGAGGTAAGACAAATTTAGTTTCAGTCATTGATTACAGTAAATATAAAAAACTCACCAAAATTTTCTGATTATTTTTCAAATTGAATGATATACTATCTCTGGTTTTAAAATATTGACACCATTGACTTCTAACATCAATTTTGATCATTCGTCTTATTCAAAAAAATTATTCAAATGTGTAAAATTTTATTATTATTTGATTTATTATTAGTGGAATTTAAATCATAACTAATATATTTTACACATTATAATAAATTTTTTAATAAGACGAATGATCAAAGTTGATGTTAAAAATCAACGGTGTCAATAATTTAAAACTCGAGGGAGTAGTAATTAATAATTACTAGAGAAGTTTTAATTCTAAGAGGTAATAGAATAATTTAAGATTCGAGATCAACCTAAATGGACAGTTCATTATCATTTAGGTATATTTAAAATCTTATTTCTAGAAACATAGGCACATACTTCTTTCGTTCTTTAATTGATGTCGCTGTTAACTTTTAAATTCAACTTTTGACTATACGTCTTATTCAAATTTTTTTGATAATTTTAGATATTTTGATATAATTTGATTTATTATTAAAATTATTTGAGTCACAACTTAAAATTTTACATATTCGAGCAAATTCTTTTGAATAAAATGAAGAGTTAAAGTTGAATTTAAAAGTCAACGACGATTAGGAGGGAGTAAACAGCGAAGTAATGAAAGCATCTGTGCGGCGAGCTTGGTCCAGCCCACCCAATCTTTTCTTCGGAAGCGAGAAACAGCTCGTCGCACGCACACAGCCGGCGTCGTCCGGCTATCCCTGACTGACAAATCAAGGTGACAATAACGGGTTCCCAGTGGAGAGGAAAATTGTTTTTTTGAAAAATACAGTTGAGATCACGTACTTCTAGAAAAGCCTTTTAAAGTAGATTAAGTGGTGCTGATTCACCTTGATGGTAAAATGATGTACTACTCCGGTTTGGAATCGCTGACGCTTCAGACAGAGCTAAAAAAATAAATTGATGATTCATGTTTGAATGTCAGTAAATAAAAAAAGGAGGAAGTAATCATGCTTCTAATTAATTAAGGATTTATTTTGAGTCTAAACAATCAATGTTGATTCAGCTCTTATGAGGTAAGACATAAACTAGATCTCAACCGATGATTTGTAAATATATAAAAAAATTAATATCAGCAGACAACATATTACTGATTACATCATTTGCTAAAACTAATTAATTACTTTCTAAATTGAATGATACAATAATTAATAATTATTGGAGAAGTTTAACTCCTAGAAAGTAAAAGAGCAAATTAAGTCTCGAGATCAATATAAATATTCGACGGTCCACAATCATTTAAATCTATTGTAAAATCTTCTTTCTAGAAATATATGCACATAAAAGTCTTCTGCAAAGAAGGAAATATGGCCTAAACAAGAAATGAGGGTCAAACGGACGAGAAGATGCCTCGCACTACACACTCAAAAGGCCCACTTAGGTAGCAGGTTCAACACAAAAAACATTAAAATGAAGACTAATCTATTGTCGAACTTCCAACCAAACTATAGATAATAAAAACTTCCATATAACCACAGAGTTTACAATAAAATTTCAGATTTGGTCTGTATTTTTCCTCTTGCAATTGCGACCAACAACAAACCCAATATGGTCATTAAAATTATTTCTAAAAAATAGTCTTAGATTTAACTTCATTAGTTACCATATTATTTCTATTTATCGAAAATAACCTAAAAGAGGGCAACAACATCTATAAAAATTTGACTTTTATGCTTTAGAGCACAATGCCATCACGCCAAAAAGATTTGATTTTCAGAGGGACCTTGAAATTCCATAGTACTGAACATAATAGGAACAACTCTGCATTGTATCATAGAAGCATACATGAAACAGACCCAAAAAAAAAATTAATACCATTTCTTTGTAATTTCCAAACAAAGATGTCCTTATCATTATCATGGGTGACTACTTCTGAAACAAAATTCATTCCTTCAAAACAAATATCATCCACCAAACACCTGTATGCAGATAATTAATCGGCATGATAGATAAGCTTAGAAGCTTCTTAATGTCAGTGCCAACCACTACGTTTCAATAGGTACGTGCTAAAAAATTCAAATCAAACAAGGCAATCGATCTCGGCAACTCATCAAATTAATTTTCTTGTCATTATCTTTTGAGTTTTTAGAAGGAAGAAAGCCCCCCTAGACTTTTAGCATTTGGTCTATTGGCTTTTGTAATATTTTTTTATATCTTCTTTGAATGCTAAAAGACAAAAGCAAATCTGGCGGTGGGTTTTATGCTTTCAGTTGCTTTCAGTTTATTTAATTGCAAACTGACATTTTGGCATTTTAAAAAGCCTATTTTTTTGTTTCAACTTTTTAGCTAGGAAAGTGAGCTGAAAAAAAAAGTACAACAGTGCCCAAGTTAGGGTTTGATTGTTTGGGCTGGATCTTTTAATATTTTTTAAAATTTGGTTAGCAGGTAGTTGAAAGGTTGGTTGATGATATTTTAATGTTGGCTTTTCTAATATATATTTAGTTTCTTTGAACACCATGAGCTAGAAAAACAATTACAAGCAAGATTTTTAGCTTTTTGTAAATTTCCTTGAAAGCTGTCTTTCAACATTCAAAATGCGAGTTTTTGGGAAATCCATTTGTTTCAGCTTCTAGACTTTTCTAGAAGTCATCGGAAAAACTGAAACAATTTAAACGAAGTCCTTCGCGGAATAGCTCGTAGGCTCCTAGCAAACCACCGGTACCTTGTAACAGTGATGGGAATCGGAGGTTGTAGAAAAGGAAACGTTCTTTTACATTGGAAGAGAAGAGACGTGGTAGCAAACACGTAAGTGGGGTAAGTCCGGCCTCGTGGGCTGCTGCTGCCAGAATTGGTCGCACGCACGGCTGCTAGCTGCCCGCCGGATTGGTCAGATGCAACGCACCACGAACGGGAAGACGACGGAGACGGATGGCTAAAAGGCGGCTGCTGGTGCAAGCAGAGCAGTAGAGCACTGGTGGTGCCGGAGACTCTTCCTCTTATCCGTTCCGTTCTGGGAAGCTGCCTTCGTTGTACTCCTGCATGTGCGGCCCATGCAGCTAGATGCGCTGAACAGCACGTCGCCATTCGCCACTGCATGAACTCCTGATCAGAGAACAGGAATCATCGGGGACCAATGATCATACAGCTCAGACAATCATCAAGAAGCTAGACGACAAATCTGTCGCGAAAAAAGAATCAAGAAGACGATAAAGTTAACACCAAACAGACATCTTTACTGAACAGCACATCGCCATTCGCCACTGCATGAACTCGTGATCAGACAACAGGAATCATCGAGACCAATGACCATACAGTTCAGACAACCATCAAGAAGACGATAAAGTTAACACCAAACAAACATCTTTAATATTGAACACTTTTTTTAGTACGACATGATAAGCGAGGTACTAGCTAGAGTTTTATCTCATATGTCTACGTAAACAATTAGTTTTGTTATATGTCCTGGAAATTTGTTCCGTTTCGTATGTCCACAGCCCTTGCTGCGTGTACACGGTCGTCCATGTCAGATGATTGAGGGTGAGCAAAAGACACTGCTGCTCATTGGCTACCCAAATACAGAATATGTGATCAGGTGTTGCCAGCAAGTCACGCACTCGCGTGCACCGAGCCAAAGGATAGCTGCCAGCTTTTCGAACGAAGGATCTTCATGGCTTGGATCCGTATACATTGTCAAGAGCATCCATAGTAGGTGCTTTAAAATCTAGGAATATAAAGCATCACATTATTCCGGCAGATGCAGTAAAATAGAGTGGTAATTAATTTAAAATTTTCAAAGATCCTGTAAATTTTTCCTTTAATTGGTGCTTTATATTTAGAGCACCAAGCTTCTGCTTTATCCGGTGTTTTATCCAATTCGGTGATGGTGCGGAACCGTTTTCCTTCCCTCTCTATGCTACACTGCCCCCATCCGTTGCTCTGTCGACCCAATCTGCACCCTTCCTCAACTCGACGCACCTCTTCCTCCTCCACTGCCGCTCACCCAGTCCGTTGATGACCATGTCCTCCCCTGTTCAAAATGCAGGTGAAGAACCCGCTATTTTGGAAGACCACTGCGTACACGGAAGTGTTGCCGTTGTTGGAGGCTGCCAACGCCGCGTTCTTGCTCTTTGAGCATCTCTGACCGTAATCCAACAACCCGGTGGACGAAGCCACGGTGGGCTCCGCTGCTAGAGCCGTGATGCAATGGCAATCGTCGGCGACGAAGCCATAGCCGATCATCATGTCGTGCTGGTCGCACCCCATCCTCTATGTGCCGTCTCAACGCCTGCCGTGGATACTGTTAGGGTCGTACACCCCGGGTACCTACGGTCCGGGGTTACGCGACGGTCTAACTTCGTTGTGTGGCCCATCTACGACAATCAACCCACGTTCCTCATGGGCCAGGAGAAAGATTCTCGCAAGTTTTCGCTAAGCTCAACCCAGAGGGTTGTCCAAGGACGAAAGCCACCCCGACCTCCGTGGGTATGGGGCTACGTAACGACAAGGCTTGGCTGCCGAATGGCCAAGTAACCGACTTAATTTCCGACCCAAGGGTCAGGTGACAAACCCGCGACAAGGCCCCTGCCAGTACAGAGATTCCAAACAACTGCACAAATGAGGCAGGGAGGTAAAGCAAATGGTAAAGCAACCTCTGTCCCCCTCGGCGCTGAACAGGGGACAAGTCAAGGACGCTGGCGACGATAGCTGGCACCAAAAGACCGTCAGGCGCCTGGTAATCGCCAGAGGATTATTCTCGAAGATGTCGGTGGCCCCACTCGTCAGAGGAAGCTCGTTTCAGTGGGGGCCAAGTTTGGCTGCAGCCCCACTTGTCAGAGGAAGTCCAGTTCTGTGGGAGCCAAGTTTAGCTACGGCCCCACCCGTCAGGGAGCCGCCCGTCGTACCCAACTTTGTAACTCCGATCCGGCCTCTATATAAAGGCCCGTCGGGGACACCCGTACGACGAGATTAAGAGATTAAGCAGTTTGATACACACCCACATAGGTGTGCTAGGGACTCTGGTCGTGCGAGAGCCCTTCTGCCATTGTAATCCATCCGATCATACGTGAGTTCATTGCTTCCGACCTCTGGATGTAGGGTATTACACCTAACGGTGGCCCGAACCAGGTTACATTTTTTAGTCCATCATTTATTAGGCCACATCGATCAGGAAGAAGCGCACCGTACCCCCTCCGATCATATAAATTCGTACTGTGCCGGTGTACAGAACACCGACAGTTGGCGCGTCAGGAAGGGGGCTCTCGTGGTGTGCCTCGCTTCATCATCGATGGATTCGATCTTCGCTGTGATGGGTGAGTCTTCGGTCTCTCGCTTGTGCTTTGGGAGCTTCACGATCGCCTTCACTCCAGACGGCCGGTCGTGGCGCGTCCTCGTCTTTACCGTCGGCCAGGCCTTCCGCTTGGGAGCTTGGACTCCATCGCCAACTTCGACGGCGAACTCCATCTTCGGGTGCCGCGTGCCACGCGCATGGCCCGACGTCATCGGACCCACACCGCACTGGGTCATGACCCGACGCGTGAGTGTTTCATGCTTCACGGTACGAGAGCTGGAGGTACTCCCCTCGGCACAACACCTGCTGGCGACACTTCGTCGAGACATCGAGCGACCAGCATCATGGCGGCGGACACCTACCTTCGACTGTGCGATCGACAACGTGGCGGCAGCCGCGAAAATTCTCCTCGAATCAGTAACTCCAGTACATCCCATGGTCGTTGAGACCCATGATCGTCTTCGGGCCTTCCTCGACGCTGCGCTCCAGCAACAAGGGACTGGGGTGCCTCCACCTCCGCCGCCCGAGGTTCGTAGCAGCCAGCGACCGGGCGGCAGGGCGGATCGGTCAGACCCTCCTCTCGCCTCCATCCGATGGCGCCTCGGCCCCGACCACGACATTCTTCACACTTTTGATGCTCGACAAGAGGCCAAAACCGACTTCCATGCTGAGTCACGCTGGGAATGAACTCCTGGGTACTCTGAACGCCATCGTCGGGAACGAACTCCCGATTACCACGACAGCCAACGCAGCCACAGCTACTCTCGGAGCCCCAGCCCCGATGGGGTCGGGCCCCGAGCCTTCAGACGCGCCATCCGATGCGCATAGTTCCCGAACCGTTTCCGTGCGCCCACCAACATCACCAAGTACGCCGGTGAGTCGAATCCGACCACTTGGCTCGAAGATTACTGCCTTGCCTTCCGGGCAGGTGGGGCGAAGGACCTGTTTGCCATTCTGCACCTGCGACTCTTCCTGGCCGACTCGGCGAGGGGGTGGCTCGAGCATCTTCCGGCCGATTGAATCCGCGATTGGTCCGACCTTCGCCGAGTCTTCGTCGACAACTTTTAGGGGACCTACACGCGTCCGGGGAACTCCTGGGATCTGAAGAATTGCAAGCAACAACCCGGCGAATCGCTTTGTGACTACATCCAGCGCTTCTCGCGCAAGCGAAATGAGCTACCCAACGTGAGCGACGCCGATGTCATCAACGCCTTTACCTGTAGCACGACTTCTAAGGCCCTCGTCCACAAGCTCGGGTGCAAAAACCCTCGGACGGCCCATGCACTACTCGACATCGCCACCATTTTCGTCACCGAGGAGGAGGCTGTCCAAGCCAACTTCGACCGAGGCCGAGACAAGGACAAGGAGAAGTCCAAGTCTGACTGCAAATCCGATCATCGCTACGATCGGCGTTTCGACTGTCGGGACGATCGGGCCAGCGGTAGCTCGAGCAGCAAAAAACCCAAGAACGCCCGGTAGCACGACGACGAGTATGTGGGCATCACCGAACAACGACCCCGAACCCAAGCCAAGGCTCCACCTAAGCACGACAACTACTTCAAGAAACATCTTGACAAGCCATGTCCGAACCACTCCACTCCGGTCCAGCACCTCTACAAGGATTGCCGCCTGATGTAGTATTTCCTGAGGGGCCACCTTCGGACCCAACCACGCCAACCTTTTGTCTCGAGGGTTGTCTCGACCCCCGAAGAAGGGTGCCGAGGAGAACGCCGACCCCACCTTTCCCGAGCCTGAGGGTTGTCTCATGATCTTTTGTGGGCCGTGGGCTTACGAGCCTCGACATCCCCAGAAGCTGTTATGGAGAGAGGTCAACATTGCCGATCCCGCCATTCCATCCTACCTGAAGTGGTCAGAGGTGCCCATCACCTTCGACAAATCGAACCACCTCGACCGAGTGCCTCAGCCGGGGCGTCTTCCTCTGGTGCTCGACCCCATCGTCGGTAGCACACGCCTCACCAAAGTCTTCATGGACGGCAGCAGTGCACTGAACATCCTCTACATCGACACCTTCAACGCCATGAAGATTTTACGGTCGGACCTCCAGTCGAGTCACGCTCCGTTCCACAGGGTGATCCCGGAGACCGCGTCGTTCACATGGGTCAGATCGACCTTCCAATCAACTTCGACAACCGCAGCAACTTCAGGACCGAGATGCTCACCTTCGAGGTGGTCGAATTCGTCAGAACCTATCACGCCATCCTTGGCCGACCCTGCTACACCAAGTTTATGGCCGTCCCCAACTACGTCTACCTCAAGCTGAAGATGTCGAGACCCAAAGCGTCATCACTGTAGCATCACACATCAAGCAGGCCCTCGCCTGTGAGCAAGAATGTTTTGAGCTGGCCTCGCTCTCTCGAGGTCGGCCGAGCAGGAAGAGATCCACAAGAAAAAGAGTCCGCCCCGACCCCAACCCTTGACTCCAAGCCGTCAACCTCTACGTCCTTCAAACCAGACAGTGACTCCAAGGAGAACATCCTTGACCCATCTGAACCTGCCAAGAAGGCCAGGGTCAGGACAGCGCTCTCTGACAAATAGAAAAGCGCGCTCGCCGACTTTCTCCTCTAGAATCGGGACGTCTTCGTCTGGGCACCCTGCGACATGCCTGGCATCCCAAAGGAGGTTGCCGAGCAATCCCTCAACATCAAGCCTGGATCCCGACCCGTACAGCAACGAGTTCGACACTTTGATGATGAGAAGAAGAAGGCCATAGGGGAAGAAATTACTAAACTGCTCGATGCTAAGTTCATTCATGAGATCTACCACCCCGAGTGGCTAGCCAACCCTGTAATGGTCAAGAAAAAGAATGAAAAGTGGAGGATGTTCGTTGATTACACTAGTCTCAACAAGGCATGCCCAAAGGATCCGTTTCCTTTGCCGTGCATAGATCAGGTAGTTGATTCCACTGCCGGCTGCGAAACCCTTAGTTTTCTTGATGCGTACTCTGGGTACCATCGGATTTCTATGCAAAGTTCTGACCAGCCCGCCACGTCCTTCATTACCCCGTTCGGCTCTTTCTGCTACAGTCACGATGCTGTTCGGGCTTAGGAATGCCGGCGCGACCTATCAGCGCTGCATGCAGAAATGCTTCTACAACCAACTGGATCGGAACCTTGAAGTCTACGTCGACGATATCATTAGATAGATCCGAAAGACCAACAACTTCAACACCGACCTTGAGGAAACCTTTGCCAACCTCCGACGGTATCGCGTCAAGCTCAACTCTGAAAAGTGCATCTTCGGCGTTTCCTCCAGCAAGCTGCTTGGGTTCGTCATCTCCGAGTGTGGCATCGAAGCCAATCCCGAGAAGATAGCCACAATCCTAAATCTCGGCCCCGTCAAGAATGTCAAAGGTGTCCAGAAACTCACTGGGTGCCTCGCGGCCCTCAGACGCTTCATCTCCCGACTCGGTGAGAAGGCAATGCCTTTTTACCGACTGCTGCGTAAGTCCGACTATTTCACCTGTACCGCTGTGGCCCAGAAAGCATTTGAGCAATTGAAGACCCTGCTGTCCACACCGCCGATCCTTGCTTCGCCGGCCTTGGTGAAGTCCTGCTCCTCTACATCTTCGCCACTTCCAAGGTGGTCAGCACTATCCTTGTCGTCGAGCACTGAGAGGAGGGTCGGGCTCTAAAAGTCCAGCGGCCCGTTTACTTCATCAGCGAGGTCCTCGTCGACGCCAAAACCCCCTACACGCAAGTAGAGAAGCTGATCTACGCTGTCCTCATCACCAAACGGAAACTACGACATTACTTCGATAGCCACTCCGTCCGAGTGGTCACTAGCTTTCCATTAGGGGAGGTCATCACCAACAAAGATGCAGTCAGACGGATCGCCACGTGGGCAATGGAGCTCATGGGCCACGGCATCTCCTAGGTTTCGTGTCAAGCCATCAAGTCTCAAGTTCTCACTGACTTCATCACCGAATGGGCTGAGGCCCAAGAGCAGCCGACCCCTGCTGACCTCGAATACTAGACCATGTTCCTCAACGGCTCCTGCATGCTTTGGGCTCAGGGACTGGCGTCATCCTCATCTCCCTGAATGGCGACAAGTTCCACTATGTGCTCCAAATTCACTTCTGTGCCTCAAACAACGTCACCAAATATGAAGCCCTTCTTCACGGTTTGCAGATGGCAATCACCCTCGGCGTCGACGACTTTACGTCAAGGGCGACTCCGAGCTTGTTGTATTCAAGTCATGAAAGCCTCATGCTACCGTGATCCGAAGATGGAAGTTTATTGCCAGGAAGTTCGCAAAGTCGAAGACAAATTCGACGGGCTCGAGCTCTACCATGTTTTACGATGCGACAACAAAGTGGCCGACTACCTCGCCAAAATGGCCTCAAATCGGGACCCCGTACCCGACGACGTCTTTCTCGAAATCCTCACCGAGCCGACCATCAAGATCTAGGAAGATGAGACCGACCCTTTGCCCGACACCCCGGTCGGGAAGTCGGCACTGACCCCTGAGTTGGAGGTTATGGCCATTATTCCTACTGGTTTCAAGATATCTTTATCTTCCTCCAAGATGACACACTCCCGACAGACACCAACAAAGGCCGACGCATATCTCGATGAGCCAAAGCCTACACCATCATCAACGATGAACTTTACAAGCAAAGCATGAGCGGTGTTCTTCAACGTTGCATTCCTCGAGAGGAGGGTCGGCACATCCTCGACGACATTCACCTGGGAATTTGCGGGAACACGACGCCCCGAGGACCTTGGTGGAAAAAGCTTTCCGCCAGGGATTCTACTGGCCTACAGCAGTTGCCGATGCCGAGCAGTTGGTCCGCACCTGCCGAGGGTGCCAGTACTACGCCCGACGGACCCACCTGTCGGCTCAAAAACTTCAAACAATCCTGATCACGTGGCCCTTCGCGGTATGGGGCCTCGACATCCTCGGGCCCTTCCGAAAAGCGCCCAGGGGCTTCACCCACCTCTTCGTCACCATCGACAAGTTCACCAAATAGATTGAAGCCAAGCCAGTGCCCTCCATCACCGTCAGCCGAGCGGTCGAATTCTTCTACGACATCATCTGCCGCTTCGGGGTCCCGAACTCCATCATCACCGATAACGGTGTTCAATTCACCGGTCGGCAGTTCCAAGAATTCTATGAGGAGTACCACATCCAACTCAAATTTGCATCTGTGGCCCATCCAAGGAACAATGGGCTGGTCGAACGCGCCAACGGCATGGTGCTCCAGGGGCTTAGACCCCGAATCTACGACTACGTCGAGAATGCTCCCGGCCGGTGGGCCCACGAACTCCCCTCCTGCTCTGGGGCCTGCGGACAACCCCCAACCGAAAGACGGGTTTTACCTCGTTCTTCATAGCATTCGACGCCGAAGCCGTTTTGCCGACTGACATCGACTACGATTCCCCGCGAGTCCGGGCCTACAAGAAGAAGCATTGAAGGCGGTACGACAAGATGCCCTGGACCAACTCGATGAAGGGCGCGACGTCTCCATCCTGCGGTCGGCTAAGTACCAGCAAAGTCTTCGTCGACTACATGCTCGGCGGATTAATGGCCGGGCATTCAACGTCAGCGACCTAGTCCTGAAGAGAGCCCAAACTAAGGCTGGGAAGCACAAGTTGTCACCTCCCTGGGAAGGGCCCTTTGTAATCGAGCAAGTTCTAAGGCCCGACGCCTACAAGTTGGCGACCGAGAGTGGCGAAGAGCTCAAAAATGCCTAAAACATTGAAAATTTGCGTCATTTCTATGCATAATAGAATCAGATAAGTTTCTTGAGCAAATCTTGTCTCTTTTTGTTCTGGTCGGTGGTACGCGGCCAAAAGGCCGAACCCCCGCCGCCCGAGGCTATCTAAGTGTCCCTTGCGACATGTTCACCAACCTCTACGATAAGATCGGCCGGTCCCGCAGTTCAGGCCCCGAGGCCTCCCGCTCGGCGGTTAGTCCGTGTAAGTTTCGAAGTTAAATCCCGACCCGCGCTGGCGTGAACTTCGAAAGTTCTCCTGGGTCGGCGTGATTTAACTAAGAACAGCTCCGCGCCTCTCGTTTTCATTCGCAGGCCCCGCGCCTCGTTCTCGTTCTAAGGCTTCGTCCTGGTCTACGCATGTTTCGAAGTTAAATCCCGACCCACACTAGCATGAACTCCGAAAGTTCCACCGGGTCGGCATGATTTAACTAAGAACAGCGTAGCAGTCTGGCCCCGTTGTTTTCGTCCTTAGGCTTTGTGCCTCTCGTTTTTATTCTCAGGCCCTGGCCTCGTTTCTTGGGAGGTTTTGTTTCCCGACCCGCGTCAAGCGCGCCGGTGACCCTTGAATGTGCGAAGTAAATTTTGAAGTGCTAGCGTTTGAGTCTTTCCTCGCGGCTAATGATTGATGACCCGGTTGGTGATGACCTACGGCTGCATTGAGTCTAACACTCAACCGTACAGGCTATACCCGACCCAGTCACTCGATCAACGTCCAATGGATGACGAAAAATGCGAAGTTGCAAAGAAAGTTACATGGCATGAGCAAGGGTTAGATCAGAATTTATTACCAATATTTGACAAAAAGATGTCCGAGTACATCACAAAAGTTATTACAGGGAAAACAAAAAGAATACCTAAATCTACGGATTCTGGGGTGGCGGCGGAGGATCCCGATGTCCAGTCGGCATCGAGCCGAACCTATCCCACACGAAGTTAGCCGACTCGAAGGCGGTGCAGAGGTCCGCTGCCCGGGGCCGCACATCCTCCGTCAGGCGCGTGATCTCCGCCTCCGAGGTGTCAGCAGCGAAGCCCTTGGAGACACACGCGAGGTCGACCCCCGGGTAATGTGACGCCACCTGCGCCAAGGCCAGCGTCGCCCCATCTTGAAGGGCGCCGGTCAGCGCGGCGGCGATCAGTCCGGGGAGGTACCCCATCACGAACCCGGCGTAATCTGCCGAGACATGGGCATCACGCACCCCGACAAATATGGCCTGGAACATGCAAAGTACGGCCGCCATCACGTCTCGAAGAGTGCGAGTCGCGGCTGCAAGACAAAACGAAGAAAAGCGGCCGACCGCACGTCGACACTTATGAAACATGATCTACGAAGACATATAACGTCACGCTCCTCCATGGCGACGCTGGTGGCGGTCTGCGCATCCTCCACCTTCTGCCGCGCACGGGCCTTGTCCTCGTCAGAGGACAAACGTAGGTCCTTTAGCTCCGCGATGAGCTTCACAACCTCGTCCTCTGTGACTACAACTTCCGCCTTCTTCGCCTCCACCTCCGCTCGCTCAGCCCGCTGATTGAGCTCTGGACAAGGCAATCGACTTCAACTTCCTCCTGTGCTTGAGCAGCCCGGGCGTCCTCTCGCGCCGCCAAGGCCTTGTCCTGAGCGACCTTGGTCTCCTCCCGTGCGTCCTTGACCTTGCGACGGAGTTGGTGGGCATCCTCCGACGACGTCTCTCGGCCAACCCGAGCCTGGTCCAGCGCCACGCGGAGGGACTCCACCTCGGCCTGCAGCCTCGGGTGAGATATGGGCTGACCCAGCGTTTGGAGCAGAACCCTCTGCAGAAACACGCCTTAATACCACAAATGGAAAGGTCAGCTCAAGTCGTATGTGTGTTGGGATACTTATCTTTGAGAGTGCTGTACGAGACAGAGTATCCGAAATAATGGTTATGGCACCTTGCTCTGACCTGAGCTATGCAACAACCGGATCCCCCTTGATCTTTGCCGGATGTGCTTGATTTATCATAACTTACCCGTGATTCGAGTACAGCTGAGCCGTCAAAGATGTCACAACCCACGACTAGCCTCTCGAGCGATTTGCTCAGGCTCAGGCCTACATCGAGAATGATGTCCCGGACATCCCCCATCCGGGTGTCATAGTGTAGCGTGGCTCGCGACACCACTTCGCCCGACGGGGGGTTCTGCACCACCCGCTGCTCCGAGGTCGAAGCCCCGGAACCATTGACACCAGCCGTCGCCGCGACGGCCGTCTCCATCACTTCCTTGCCGACTGCTACTGTCCGCCCCATGGACATGGCGGCCGGAGACGACACTTGGCCGCCTCCACCGCCCGCCATTGCCGGCTCCGCAGAAAAGGCAGCTGGAGACGACACCTGGTCGCCTCCCCCGGCTGCCATCTCATCGCCCCCTCGGCACCTGAGACCAAGGGGAACAGAATGACCACTTCTTCCACAGCCTCTCTCCGACCCCCGGCATCTGTGCTCGAGGGGGGAGGCTGCGGGTCTTCCGCAACCGCAGTCAATCCCTGACCGTCGTTAGTGGCCAAGAGAGGCTGCGCAACTTCTTCAACCACCGGCGCGCCGGCCGGTGGGTCCTGCTGCTGAGGACTTGGACATGGCGGGGCAATCGGAACACCTGCCGCCACCGCCGCCGTGGGGTCCGACCCCCTTTCGCTTACCTGCGGCGTGCCACCCACCGCGGCAGCAGGGGCAACAGCCGCCCTACGAGAAACAAACAAAGTTCACTTCCCAACTAATGTCCACGACGGTAAAAAGTAAATGTGAATGCAGGTACTTATGCCTTTGACCGGCGGACCGGAATGGCCCCGGTCGCCACCGCCGGCAATTGCACGGCTTTCGGAGCCGGGGTCGTCGCCGCAGTCGCCACCCTCACGGACGGCAACACCGGGTGAACAACCGGGATGGGGACGGCGATGAAGCTCGAGCCGCCGAGCCTGATCCCGTTCAGGGGGGACCGAGGGGCCAGGTCGGACTCAATGTCTGACCCCAAGTCCAGGTTATCGTCCAAATCTTCGGACGACGACACATGAACAAGACCGCCCGCCACTTGCGCAGCCAAGGCAGCCACCTCCGCCCGCGTCGGTTGAGGGGCCGGACCAAAGACCTGCGTGACCAGCCCCCCCCCCCCCCCCC
>BCLF01000042.1:72157-104225 GCA_001602275.1 Zoysia japonica
CGCCCCCCCCCCCCCCAGCTTCGGCCGACCGGAGGACCTCCTATGTGACCTCTTCTTGGAGCCGCTCGAGCCGGCACCCCTGGCCGGCTTCGAAGCTGCAGCTGTCGCTGATGATCCCAAAGATCAGGTCGGGGCTGGCGCTGCATGAGGGGCCGTCGAAGACTGACCCACCGCAAGAGACGTCTGCGCCGAAGAAGGGGCGACCGACGGCACCGCTGCCGGAACACACGAGGTGGACCCGGTCGCCTAAATTGACACGGATAACAAGTTTAACCAACAGTTGTAATCATCGCGCTACGAGTAACGGAGACTGCGGAAGAAATCGACTTACCTGACGCGTGGACTGTGGCTCCGGCCCTCTCGTGAGGGCCGCCTCCTCGTATCCTTCGAACATGCAGGCTACGCGACCTGCAATGTTGTCATCTGATAGCTCGTCCCCGACCGCCAGGCGCGTGGTGTCTTGGACGCCGGTGTACTCATGCATCTGCCGCTGCGCTGTTGGAGCGGGAACACACGACGACCCACGAAGACGGCGGCCACTTTGACAGCCGACAAACCAGTCTCTCGGAGCTGTCTGATCCGACCAAGGTATGGGGTCAGTGCCTGCACCTCCTCGTTCGACGGCGAGGAAGTCCACGAGTCGACGGTCACGGCGGTCTCATCAAGGAATGCCGGGAGCCGGGGGGCGAGGTCGGTGGCGTAGAACCACTCGTCATCCCAACCCTTCAGCGACTTCTTCAGGGGCACGTCGAGGTACTCTCCAGACCGCGTTCTCCGGAGGCAGATGTTGGCGCACCCATAGCGCCAGCTGTTACGCGCGCCGCCTAGCCGCATTACGTTGAAAAAGTACTTCCACAACTGGGCATGTGGAGGGATCCAGAGGAAGGCCTCGCAAAGCATGATGAAGAGCATGATGTGGAGCACCCCGTTCGGGTTGAGGTGGTGGAGGCCGACCTGATAGTAGGCGAGGAGCTCGCGGACGAATCGGCAACACGGAAGCCCGAGACCGCGGTCATGGAAGGAGAGGAAGGAGACGATTTCATCCGGTGCGGGGACCGGGACCTGCTGCTGCGGCGCCGGCCTCCAGCTGATGACGTCCCGCTTCTGGAGGAACCTCTTCCCCGCGCGGTCCCTTAGAATGTGGTCAGACACGATGGACGCCATCCACTCAGTGGCCATGGCTTCTGCGATGGCGACAACGGCGAGCGGCGAGGCGAACGAAAGCAACGAACGCAAAGGGCTCAGGGAGACCAGGAGCACAAGGAAGATGAAGGTGAAGGCAAATAGCAAGGGTGGGTTTTGAAATCCCATCCTGCTGCCTTTATAACCGAGGGAGGCGGACAGTTCCATCCCCATGATTCCCGGGACACAATGCCACGAAGCGACGGGGCCGCATCATGATGGACACTCAAACCGTCGGGCACCCATAATTTTCGTACCCCACCCGCCGACGGGTGGGCCCGGCGCGAAACCCTCGTTGCGTCCGCCGGTCAAAATGACGTCAGCACGCCAGAGCGCACCTGCTAGGAACAGTAATCTCCTGGCCGGCGCCGAACGGATGGGACGCGCATGGGCGGACCGCGACGCATGACGACGGTTCAACTTTCGAGAACCATTCACCACGCTCCACGTGATCACGTCGGGAGCCCGTACCCGAACGTCGAGGCGCCAGACGCTACGCATGCCAAACTATATACCAACAGCCTTCGCAACCCACCCACCGATGGGGTGGGTCAGGAGCAAACTCTCGTTGCGTCTGCCAGTCAAAATGATGTTAGCCCAGCTGTGTGCGCCTGCCAGGCGCGGTAATTGCCTGGCTGGCGCCAGACGGACAAGACGCGCACGCGCGAACCGCTATGCGGGGCGACGGTTCAAATTTTGAAAACCAGTAACCGTCCTCCACGTAGATGCGACGGGACTGAACCTGTACATTGGGGCAGTCGCGGGTCGGCCACCAAGCCGTTCGGTCTGACCCCTACCCTCAGGCGCTGATCACGGAGTACGGCCAATTGCTGGGCCTATCCAAGGCGCAAGTGCTGATCACGAACATACGACTGGTCCGACCGGTCCGTTCTAGGCACTTAACACAAATCCAGCCACGAGCGCAGCTGGTCCCGACTCACGATGGTCGGAGAATTCATGTCCCGCCTGACTGACCCGAATCACTCAGGAGCGAAGGGCATTCGAATTGAGAATTTCTAATCAGACCCCTCGACCGACCCTACGGATCACTCGGGGGCTCTACGACGCATCAGAACCCCCAACCGACCCTATAGATTGCTTGGGGGCTCGGGGGCTACGCCCTACGGGCGCGCTCGCGCGCCCCGTAGGATCAACTCTGAAGAACAATGACGAAATAGATCCCCCGACCGACCCTACGAATCGCCCGGGGGCTCGGGGCAACGCCCTACGGGAGCTCTCGCGCGCACCTATAGGACCGAACATCAGAAATCTGCTACAACGACCACCACGAATCAGCCCCGCACCGCCTTAACAGGATTGCAAACGGTGCAGGACTCGGGGGCTACTGTCGGGGTCATACACCCCGGGTACCTACGGCCCGAGGTTACTCGAGGACCCAACTCTGTTGTGTGGCCCATCTACGACAATCAGCCCACGTTTCTCGTGTGCCAGGAGAAAGATTCTCGCAAGTTTCCGCTAAGCTCAACCCAGAGGGTCGGGGGCGTCCAAGGTCAAAAGCCACCCCGACCTCCGTCGACAAGGCTTGGCCGCTCGATGGCCAAGTAACCGACTTACTTTCCGACCCAAGGTTCGGACGACCAACCTGCGACAAAGCCCCTGCCAGTACAGAGATTCCTGACGACTGTACAGAGGAGGCAGGGAGGTAAAACAAACGACCTATGTCCCCCTCAACGCTGTACAGGGGACAGGCGAAGGACGTTGGAGACAACAACTGGCACCAGAGGACCGTCATGTGCTAGGGAATCGCCAGAGGATTATTCTCGAAGATGCCGGTGGCTCGACTCGTCAGAGGAAGCTCGTTTCCGTGGGAGCCAAGTTTGGTTGCGGCCCACTTGTCAGAGGAAGTCTAGTTCCGTGGGAGCCAAGTTTAGCTGCGGCCCCCACCCGTCAGGGAGCCGCCCGTCTCACCCCACTTTGTCACCCGGTCCGGCCTCTATATAAAGGCCCGTCGGGGACCCTGTACGACGAGATCAAGAGATTAAGCAGTTTGATACACACCCACATGGGCGCACTAGGGACTCTGCTCGTGCAAGAGCCCTTCCGCCATTGTAATCCACCCAATCATACGTGAGTTCATCGTTTCCGACCCCTGGACGTAGGGTATTACACCTAGCGGTGACCCGAACCAGGTTACATTTTTGAGTCCATCGTGGATTAGGCCAGATCAGGAAGAAGCGCACCATATCTCCTCCAATCGTATAAATTCGTACTGTACCGGTGTACAAAACATCGACAGATACCACCGGTGTGCCACACCGCCTAGTGTTGTGGATTGCCGGCGACGTCCCCTGTGGCTTGTTGGTGCTCTCTTATCCCCAATACCGGTGACAACTTAGTCATGGTGGAAGACCTCAAGACACACGATGAAATGACTAAGGAGAGAATGAGAGGGAAGGTAAAATATACATCACCCATTTTACAGTATCTACTGCAACATAGGTAGTACTAAAATCCTTTATATTTAGTTTTTACAGGATCTTTAAAATCAGATATACAACATCAGTTTTACAGCATTTGCTGGAAATGCTCTAACTCAAGACTTCACTTTTTTTTTTTTTGCCAGATCCCAACAGAAGATAGGATCCGTATACATGGTTGACGCAAGCCTTCAGATTTTTTTGCTAGATCCAACAAATGAAGATAAGGCTCGTATATATGAAAAGCATGCTTGATTAGTGGATAAAGAGTGACCAACCTGCTTTGATCACTGTGCACTAAACTATTTCCTTCGGTCTCCCCTGAGCTTTCCCCCTCCATGCATGCTATGTGCTACGCAATCTTCCACTGACAATATTTTATTCAAAGTGGGTTGCTATTGATGGCAAGTATTATTGTATGATAATATCCTTTATGATAACACTTAAAAAGTACTAGAAAGCTTGCCAAGGTTAGCTGCTTAATGCATTCTTAATACTAACACAGTGATGCCTTATCACCTTTTGACCTTGATCTCATGACAACTGGAATAATACTAAAACAATCATAATGAAAATAAATTAAGGCCTTGTTTGTTGAAACTCTGTTTCTCCTTACCTAAAAGCAACTTCTCTAGAAACAAAGCTTCTAGAAAAAAAATGTTCGGCAAAACTACCTCCCTTGCCGTCTCATTGCAACGATGAATGAATAAGCCACTTCTAATGCAAGCTCGAGAAGTGCTTTTTTAGGAGAAGATGTAGTGGTGCTGGTCTGCTGGAGACTCTTCTCTTATCCGTTCCGTTCTGGGAAGCTGCCTTCTTCCTCCTACATGTGCAGTCGTGCAGCTATATGCGCTGAACAAGCACATCGCCAATTTTTTTTTTTTTTTGATGATGATGGAAGCATATCACCATTCGCCACTGCATGTACTCAAGAGACAACAGGAATCACACATATGTCCGATACCAATCATACAGTTACGACAATCATGAAGAAGATGATAAAATTAACACTAAAGAAACATCTTTATTGAAAAAATATATGTATATTTTTTGCAAGACATGATAAGCGAGGCAGAGTTTTTATATCTGATGTCCCCATAACAATCATGACTATGTCCTGAAAATTTGTTCCGTTCCGTATGTCCACATGGCCTTGCTTGTACACGGTCAGTCCATGTCATACGATTGACGGTAAGCAAAAGAAATTACTGCTCGATCATTGGCTACACAAAAATATGTTCAGGTGCTTCAACTTCGATCATTCGTCTTATTCAAAAAAATTTGATAAATATTATATATTTTGTTATAATTTGATTTATTATTAGAGTTATTTAAATCACAACTTAAAATTTTATAAATTTGAACTAATTTTTGAATAAGACAAATGGTCAAAGTTGATTTTAAAAGTCAACGGCGACATATGGTTAACTCACGCCTTCAAATTTTTCACTTGATCCAACAACTGAAGATAAGGCACATGCGCATTGACCCATCCTTCTTCTTCACGAACAGCACTGAGGCTCCGCACGGTGAAGCACTCGGTCGAATGAACCCTTTACTCAAGAGCTCATCGATATGCTCCTTAAGCAAAGCAAGCTCATCGAAAGACATCCGTTACGGCCGCTTGGCAATCGACGCGGTACCAGGAAGAAGATCTATCACGAACTCAACATCTCGATCTGGAAGATGTCCCGGCAACTCATCGGGAAACACCTCTGGAAACTCATGAACAACAGGAATCTGCTCCAAAGATAGCTCCTGCAAGCTGCAAACTGAAGGTGGAACTCTGGACGCTCTAGGAGCACACACCACACGGACATCGTGGTGGTTGACCAAAGACACAACCCTCTCAGCACAAGTGGTGACTCCCTTGTGCCTCGCTAGCCAATCCATCCCCAAGATGACATCGATGTCACGCGAGGGAAGGACGATGAGATCGGCTAGGAAGACCACACCCTCTATCAAGATCCGAACACCTCTACACTCAACACGACTCTTGTAGACTCCAAGAGGTGAAGTGGTAAGTGTAGGTATAGCTAAGAGTGAAGTAGTAAGACTGTGTGTGGAGGCAAACGCCGACGACACAAACGAATAAGTAGCCCTCGAGTCAAACAGAACCGTTGCTAGGTGGGAGTGAACCAAGAACTCACCAACGACAACGTCAGGTGCCTCCTTAGCCTCCTCGACTGAGATGTGGTTCAGGCGGCTGCGCGTGACGCTCGGCTGAGCAGCGCCACGGCCCGCTGAACGCACTCCTCATCCTCCTGACTGGTGCGGTGGCCTAGCGGGAGCGGCAAACTGAACACCACCTCCCCCAGGTCCCTGCTGTTGGCACCTCGGACACTGAAAAGCCTTGTGACCCTCCTGGCCACACTCGAAGCAGCGAACCGAGGGCTGACCCCCTGTCGGACGGAAAGAGGACTGCTGCTGCTGAAAGGCACCTCTCTTGCTCTAAGAACTCTGCTGTTGGACTGAAGCTGGAGCAGGAGCAGTGGATCGGGCGAAGGTGGGTTGTCTCGATCCCTGCTGAAAAGAACCATTGAAACGCTGACGCTGCGAAGCCTCACGACTGGGTCCCTGACCAAGAGCTCTCCTCTTAGCATCCCTGGACCGGTCGAGCTTCTGAAGTGACACCTCCAAAGTTAGGCATTTGTCAATCAGCTCACGAAGGCTCCTCTGAACACCTCCATCCAGGTACGGAAGCATCTCAAGACGTAGGCCCTTTCGGAACCAGTACATCTTGCGACGCTAAGTCGAGACCTCCTCAGGTGCAAAACGGCTCAGCTGAGTGAAGCGGTTGGCGTACTCGGTCACAGATATACTCCCCTGACGAAGAGTACGGAACTCCTCCGCCTTCGCCTCTATGGCTCCCTCTGAGATGTGGAAACCACGGAAGGCGGTGACGAAGTCGTCCCAGGTGAATTGCTCAGGCAAGAGCATCTCAAGACGTAGGCCCTTCCGGAACCTGTACATCTTGCGGCGCTCAGTCGAAACCTCCTCAGGTGCGAAGCGGCTGAGCTGAGTGAAACGGTGAGCGTACTCAGTGACAGACATACCTCTCTGACGAAGGTTACGGAACTCCTCCGCCTTCGCCTCTATGGCTCCCTTAGAAATGTGGAAACCACGAAAAGCAGTGACGAAGTCGTCCCAAGTGAACTACTCTGGGTCGTCGAGAGTGGCGTAAAGAGTGTCCCACCAAGCACCAGCTGCACCTGTCAACTAGTGAGCTGCCAGACGAACTGCCTCCTGGTCGTCGCACTGAATCAGGTCCAGCTTCTTCTCAATATCCCTGAGCCAATCGTCAGCATCCAGAGGATCAACTGCACGGTCAAAAGTGGGTGGGCGCATGCTCAGGAACATCGCCATGCGAGAACTGGCTGGTTGGTGGTACTGTGCTGCGTCAGGAGCAAGAGCACATCCACGGGGCTGCTGCTGTGACTGCTCGACAATCCGCTCAAGCAGAAGCGTCTGTCGGGCCATCACCTCCGCCAGGTTCGGAGCAGCTAGAAGCTCCTCACCAGGCGCAGCAACACTAGCAGGCTCAACTCCAGGGTCCATGGCAGCTCCTCTGCCACGCCCTCCAGCCTAAGGAACTGGTGCTCCAGCACAACCACGCCCTCGACCAACGCCAGGCGCGTCAGGCGCAGGTGGCACTGGTACACGGCCTCCAGCACCGCGACCACGACCTCGGAGGGCAACACCACGACCACGCCCCGCGGATGGCGGTACCTCAGGGTCCTCCAGAGTGGCCTCCTCAAAATGAGCCTAAAGACGTCCGGACCTTCTCAGAGCCATCTGTTGCAGGAAAACATTTCTGATTAGAAAGATAGCATCATCAGAAACAGGAATTACTGAAAAAAGACAGAAGAACAGCTGATCAGGACAACAAGAACTAAACAAGCACAACTCCAAGCAAACAAGACTTCCATCAAGTAAACAACGAGATTTAAAAAAACAACTTTCACGATGAAGGTTTGATAGCAGATTTGGAAATCTAGAAACATTCATTAGCTACGTCCAGTTTTACGGTTTCGCTCCTATGGTCAACCTGGCTCTGATACCACCTGTAATGACCGGGATTTTCCTTACCTTTCGATAAGTCCCGATCTTCCGTGACTTTGCCAATCCCAGGAGGTTGGCACGCACGACATCTCAAGCGATCAATCAAGAAACCATAACAAAAATATTAAACAAGAACAAGAATAGAAAATAACAAGTCAAACAAATTATTAGAGTAAAATCCTTCAAAGGGGTCCACGGCACGCAGGTCGGAACATCTCAGAGCAGATAGATCACTGTCGAGAATCCAACAAGTGCAACAACGGAAGCATCAATATAGCAGCAGTAGCGAACCTCCTCCACACAGGCTAGTTTGAGCGCAGGAGCGGACTTCACGGTTCGTCGGAGATGTAGTCGAAGTCGAAACTGAGAGAATCTTCTGAAAACAACAAATTAGAAAGCCGTGAGTACGAATACTCAGCAAACCGCGTACTACCTAACAACAATGTATGCATGCAAATGTTCTCAAGGATAAAGGCATGGCTCAAGTGCTAAATGCAAGTTTAAAACATTTTATTTTATTTTAAAGATGCAAGAAAGCTTTATTTTAAAAGTGTCAAATTTTATTATCTTGCCCCACAGGGATCTCCGTTATCCCGGACGACGGTTCATTTTAAATGCCGATATAATCTCCACACTCAGCCACAGCTCAAAGGCCGGAGTCAAAGCCATTTTGAAATAGAAGAGGAGGAAGGAAAGCAAAACAACTCAATGAGGAGCACAACTCAGGGGGTGTCCTTCCAAAAGGACGTGGCAATGCACATTGACTATAACTCTACAGAGGTTATGCACCTGGACCCACGAGAAGCGTCGTCGTAGTTCCGACGAACACACAAGACCCGTCCACAAGGTTTAACTGGCGCTATCTGTCCTTCAGGATAGAGATCCCAAATACCTACACAATCGGGTCCTGGAGCTGTGAGGAGCCTACCACTGATCAGGTAGGGTATCTCGATCTCATGTGGAAAGTCATAGCTCTACACCACAATAACACAACACCGCCAACCCACGGGTAAACAACCAGTCTCGACAAGCTTCAAGATCAAGCCAACTGCCCATACAAGGTAACGTGGTGTGCATGGTTGTTAACTGAGCGTAGAAGGCTCGAAGTACTCGGTCCTTAATTGCCGGGGCAGGCACTATCTCCAACCTCAACGCCAACAAGTCTCACGAAAAGATCCCAGCCTAGATCTTCCCGTTGTACCCGCAACAGGTACGCCCACAGGGACTTCCCAAAAGTCCCTCAGCTCCTCATACTCCATCCTGCCTCCGCTAAATAGTTATGTAAAGTTATTTACAAAACTCGCACATTTGAAGCACAGTTCAACATTATTTAACACAAATTCTATTTTTATAGTGATAGGTGTGAGATAAAAATAAATGCGACTAAGCATGGTTAAGTATAAAAATAAAATAATTATTCTAAAGCAATCCTAGGGCTCATATTTGTGAAACGGTAAATAGGCACGGCTTAGAAATGTTGCTAGCATATTTTAAAATAGTTGGTATGCAAATTAGGGTTGCAAACAAAACATGCAGTTTAAAATACTGGGTATAAAGTGATCAAGGAACGCGGCTTGCTTGACAACTCGGGATCGAAGTCGAGATCCGGGTCTTCGAACTGAGCGGGCTCGCGAAACTTCTCCTCTGGAACACCGGCTAAACACAGCACGAACAGGAGTTAGACACTAGGTACGCGAAAATTAAAACCGGTACTTAAATCTAAATTGAAACTACTAAGCTAAACGTGCGCAAAACGTTCCCCAGAAAAAATCCTACACGACATTCGCGACTAGACAAAATTAACAGAACAATTTTGGAAAAAGACTGAGATCAAAAGGAGTTCCCTAAAAATCTAAGACAATCTAGACCACAAGAAATTAGATTAATCGCAGATTAATTAATTGCAACTAGATTAGCAATTAATCCATCAATTTAATCGGAGAGGAAAAAGGAATTTAAGAGAGGAAATTAGATCTGCTCACCACCGATCGGACGCAGAAGAAATCGGAAAGCAGAGACGCGTACTGGAATTGAAAACCGGAGTACTGGTCCGCGCACTGGAGATCGATTGGGGACGGCGCGGTCTTCGGACCGGAGGCCAATGGAGGGGGCAGCGCGGGGTCCCTCAGACTGAGGCAGAAGCGGCTTCGGCAGAGCGCGGGGGTCGGCAACGCGGGAGTGTGACGACAGAGAACGGCTCGACGCATGGAGGGTCTCGGGCGCTGGCGACGCGAGCGGTTGACGGTACTGGAGCGGAGACTCGGGCAGGCGCGTCGAAGTCCAGCGGCGCGACCGCGCGAGGACCGAAGCGGTGACAATGACGGATGACGCGGGTGACGGAGACGGCAGCACGACACAGCTTCACGCGCGGGAATCTAGACGGAGGCAGGCGCGGAACTCGGAGTCAAGGTGGGACGGCGACGTGAGAAACTCGGGCGCGGGAGACGGGGAAATCCAGCAGTCGATGCGGCAGAAGACGACGTCGGGGCGCGAGGATCGAAGCGATCGGTGCGGAACTCGAGCGGAGATGGCGACTGGGCGCAAGATCCAGCGGACGGACGCGGGGGACGAGGTGGACCAAAGCGGGGGAAAAGGGATAAGAATGGAAGGGGTTTGAGGAGGTGAGGGAGAGGATAAGATTGGGAAGGGTATTTATAGGAGGGATTAGATATGGATTAGAGTTACTAATTAATCTCAGCCAAAAAGCCCGCGGGCCAAATTATTTCAGAAAATAATTTTAGCCCCAACGAAAAAATACGCGGACTAAATTATTTCGGCACCAGAAACAATTTAGGAAGAAAGATTTCGAATTAAACGGAACAAAATTCGGGACAGATGATTTTTTATCGGAACGGAAATTGGAATAACTCGCCACTTAATTAATTTGAAATTTACGGAATGTTACAAAGGTACCACATCACCAAGGCAGGAATTTTTCTCTTTGTATCCACCTCATCGGACATGTCATCACAAGTGTCTGGGCCAATAGGACTGTTCTTCCCTGTCGATTTCCTTGCGTTACCAGCGTACACATGGTTGTAGCTCTTTCTGTAACGACTAATGCCGCATATTGGACACTTCCGTATAAATTCATACTCTTTGCAATACAATACAATGATTGGGACATGTATGTATTTTTTTTAACATATAAGCTTCTTCGCTTTATATGTGGTTGTTGGCAGTTTATTGGGTTTTGGAAGTATTTTCGCTAGCAGACTCAATAGCTCTGTGAAACTACTATCAGACCATCCATTGCAAGCCTTCAACTTAAGAAGTTCAAGCACAGCACGTAACATCGTAAACTCTTTCTCGAATCCTTTTGTTTCCTCGAATAAAATGTCATTCGATGCTTTCTCCAATATGTCCATATTATCTAGACCTCTCTCAACCCCCAAAGATATCAGCACATGTGATTCAACTTGACGCAACATCTCTTCAAAGTATAATAGAATATCTTCATTATCATCTTGAGCATCAGCAGTATCATCATGATAAGGGTCAGATTGATCGATGTTGTCTTGAACTCTTAAATCATCATTACAAGCCACTTGATTTATAACGGTATGTTCAAGATTTCTGCAAGATGTATCTATCTCCCCATGTTCTGCCCATACCATGTACTTCTTCGTAAAACCTCTCTTGATCAAATGTGAGTAGATTATTAAAGCATTAGACCAAGCTATCTTGTTGGCACAATCGATACATGGACAAAATATCTCATTTTGACCTTCTCTACTCGCATGTTTCTTAGCAGCTTCGACGAATAAACAAACATTTTGAAGGTACTCAGGAGAAGGTCTTAGGGCATTATACATCCGTGATCGATCCATTTTTATCTCAATCTACATATAAAGTAAAACGGATCGAGATAATTAATTATTTTTTAAGTAATATACATATGACTCTTAACAAATAAAAGACTACCATTAAAAGAAGTTAACTAACTACAAGTAATCTCATGAGAATATAAAATATTAATAATCTCCGCGAAATATTGTAAAATCTAGTCAATTTAATAATCAAAATCACAAGAAATATATCGTGTACATTGATCTCATATATATTTAAAGTAAAAATTAATCAACTAAACTATAAATATGGGATAACAAAGGTAAGAAAATCTAATCTCATAGGAATATTAAGAGTCACCGCAAACATTATAAATTTTAGTTAATGGAATCATCAAAATCACAAAAACCTTGAGAAACCCTAGATATTAGAAAATCAAGATTATATGGCTTAAATTGCAACCAAACTTCAATTAAATAGTCGGAGGAACATCCACATACTTCTAAAAACAAGCTCCACTACAAAAAAACGGGATCAAAACCGTCCCTCCCGATCATCCAAACTCGTCTCGCTACCCACGCCGCGCCTCTGTTCTAAGGGCGTCGCAAGGAACAGGGCACGGTGAGGCTGCCCCTTATATAGAGTAAGCTAATGCAGACGATGCTCTTAAAAGTGCACTTACATTAAGGCTCCTAAGCGGCACGTTAAGAACACTGACTGAGGAAATGCCCTTAATGCAGTGGCTCTCCTAATGAACCGCTTGCATTAGGAAAATCATTTGTGCGGGCGGTTCGTTAGGAGAGCCGCTTGCAAGAGCATTTTCGCAGGTGGTTGTCTTCTCCGGACCCACCTGTTACCTTAGTACGGACATATATTTGTTGAGAACCGTCTGCGTTTGCCTTGCATTTGCCTAGAGAGGTGTCGAGACAAATGCTTTTTATAGTAGTGACCAATGATCATACAGGTAAGACAATCATGATGAAGACGATAAAGTTAACACCAAATAAACATCTTTATCGAACACTTATTTTTTAGTAAGACATGATAAGCGAGGCAGAGTTTTATATCTGATGCCTGCGTAACAATTAATTAGTTTTAGATGTCCTTAAAATTTGTTATATTTCATATGTCCGCATGCGGACATACCCTTGCGTGTACGTACACGGTCCAAGCCATATGATTGAGAGCAAAAGAAACTGCTGCAGTGCTGCTCATTGACTACAGCAAAATATGTTCAGGTGTTGCCGGCAAGTCACGTACTTGCATCGAGCCAAAAGATAGCGCTCTTTTCGAACGAAAGGATCTTCATGGCATGGATCCGTATAGTAGTACGGTTAACGCAAGCCTTCAGAGTTTTTTGCAAGGTCCAACAAGAACAGAAGGCACGTATATATGAAAAGGCATGCATGACTGATCAGTGGATAGAGTGACCAGCCTGTTTTGATCACTGCGCTAAACTATAGTATTTCCTTCGGTTTAGGTCGTCAAAGAAATAATCAATCCGCTGAGCTTTCCACCTCCAAGTGTGTCCATATCAGAGTACGTGCTACGTAATCTTCCACTGACAAAATATTTTATTCAAAGTGGATTGTGATTGAAGACGAGTATTATTATGTAAAGATTCCTTGATAAAATATCATATCACAATAGTACTTAAAAACACAAAGATGACCAAGGTTGGCTGCTTAAAGCGTTTTTAACACCAACACACGGATGCATTATTACTTTTTGACCTTGATCTCATGACAACTGGAATAACCTCCCAACTAAAAACTACTCAAAAAAATTAAGGCCTCTATTAATAACTTAATGTTTCTGCTTATCTAAAAGCAGCTTCGATAGAAAGAAACTGGCTTTTCCAGTTAAAAAACTAAAAACTGAAACAAAAAATATTCTGAAAAGCTAACATCCAAATTTCATCAATCAGATTTTCAATTAGCTACCGGCCAGTTTTCTAAAAACTCAAAAGCTCTAACTCAAAGAGGACCAAAATATCCAGCAACACCATCTCATTGCAGAGATGAATGAATAAGCAATTATTTTGTACTTGTAGCTTCAGATGACGTAGAATCACTTTGAAACCATTTGATAGTGCTCTTGCAGAAGCCAAAGCACTTTAAGAAGCCCTAACAAATGGGGCTAATTAAGTGGGTAGACTCAGAGATGAGGTAAAAAACTGCATCAAACGAAAAGTTCTACCCATTCTATAGAATGTCACCATGGTGACCAGTAGAAAAAACAGCAACTAAACAGGGTGCGAGACAACAGTAATAACATTGATGGAAGCAGCAGCAGAAGCTGCAGAACTAGTTTCATGCACCGCCGGATTCAAGATAAGCTGACGAAAACTGACTGTACCCCTCATGAATTCAATAGAAAATCAGCATAAATAATAGCTGCTGCGTATCTACCAATTTATACAGTTACAGTAACCCTTGATTAATCAACAATACAGTCCAAGCAACCAGCTGGGCAAAACCCCAACTGGGCGTAAGAAACTATCCACTTTGGTTGGACCCCTACAACAGTCCTGTAATTTGCAACTTAGGTTGGATCAGTATCGCCGGATGTCCTTTGGTGGCTTGAAATTGATGGGATGAGTTTCCGGTGTTGCTGTCAGATCCTCTTTCCACATCTTTATGGTCTTATCAGCCTCGCATGTCACAAGCCTTGATCCAGTCACATCATAAGAAAGGGCATAAATGCATGCCTCGCTCTCCAGTGATCCTGAAATTGATTACAACAAGTTAAGCAGAACCATTTAAAAAATATTAAACTAAAGGCATTCCATGAAAGGCATAGACTTCTGCATTAGTTTGGCTATTTGCTAAGCTAGAACTCAGTGTTAAAGATTCAGCAATGCTAACATTATACAAGTATAATCAATGCTACAAACATTCCTTAAATTAAAGTTCTCAGGTACAGCCCGTAGGAGGAACACTGTTTAGGAATCAAAAGGGGGGGGGTGTTGGCAGCTGCTCTATCTGTCCCATAAACTGATGCATGTTGCAAAGCAATGCTTACCGGGCTGAATAATGGTCTGTGCCTGCTGAAAGTTGTGTCCACTCTTCCAATCCCAAAACCACAGGCTTCCATTATCCCCTGCACCAAAAGCTCCAGATATTCAGAATTTCACACTTCACCAAACTATTAGTGATATCCTACTGCCTAATTAGTTAATCAAAAGGGCAATACATCATCAGTGTGCTGCAATGTTAGAACTGGTAAGTGTGGAAATAATCAACAGAGGGCGTGACTATTTTCACCAAATGAAAATATTGCTATCAAACAAACATCTTAGAGCAGAATACCAAGCATATAACAAGTACATAAATGGCATCATGAAAGTAGTTGTAAATATAACTCATTAAGTAGAACAAGTATGTACCTCCAGTTGCCATGACACCATCCTCATTTACAGCCATTGCATTGATGATTGTTTTTTGCTGGGACCTGAGGGCAAAAAAGATTAGATCTTTCAGTGGAATGCAATAATTAATAATGCTAATTACTGATAGAAGTGATTTCCTAATATCGAACCTATGCCACCAGGCATATATAGAAACAAGATTCACTCTTCTTTAATTTTTTTTTTTTGTCTATATCAAGCAAATAGAATGAAATGTGAAAGTTTTACTATACCCACGCATAAGTTTATTAGTTATATCATAACTTCAATATATGGGATTTTCAATATATACAATTGACAAAATTTATGTTCTATATAATAATATCAAAAGTCCATTGTACAAATGCTTCTGGGACATTTTGTTTAAGTAAATTTTTAGTACAAGAAACATGTGGAACATGGCAGTAGAATGCAAACACAAAATCAAAATCACATGAAGAACAAAATTCAGTATAAAACAGATTGGTAGAGAAGCTTCTGAATAATATAATGAAGATTAAAAAATAAAAGCCATTCTACTATCTGTACTAGAGCTCCCNCCCCCCCCCCCCCCCCCCAAAATTTAAAACAAAGTTTTGAGTTTTTTTGTCAGAAAACATCTCCAACAGGTTCCTTATACTGACCCCCACGGAAAATTAAGCGTTAAGCGCTAGGCGAGCGGTGACCCACCGCCTAGCGCTTAAGCGTTTTTCTAAGCGGTGGGTAGTATTCACATTATATATAACAAAAACAGGGCTGAAATGAAAAAAGGAAAAGGAAAAAACACAGCAAGCCTTGTGTTGCCATCTATTGGCCCATGAAAATGCCATCTGTTGCGCCTGGCCCAATCAGCCCACCATCTCCACTTACCCTAACATTCAGGCTCAAGCCAAACAGCCACCACCAAATCCTTCACTCAGCGCGTCTAGGAGCTGCCAGCCTAAAATCTGGCGGTGACCAAGGCGCTGGCGGCCAGATCCGGCGATGGTCGAGGCAGCGGCGGCCAGATCTCGCGGTGGTCACGGCAGCGGCGGTAGCCGCGGCGGATCAGTCGGGCGGCGGCGGCCTCCAAATCCGCCTCCTCCCTCCCCCTACCCCTTCCCCTCAAATCAGATGCGGCGGTGGCAGCGCGGGATGAGGCCAGTCCCTTGAACCTGAGCCATGAGGCGGCCACTGAGCACCGCTTCTCATCGCTGTCGCCCGCGAAAGCTTGCCTGCGCGCCTGCTACTTCACGCCGAAGCGGTGACGGCGCGTAATGTGCGCTCACCCCCCTAAGCAAAGCGTTGCCATCGCACTCAGCGCTTAAAAGCGCTGAAGCGGACGCGTAATTATGCTTTTTTTTTCACGGACTACCCCCCAAGTTTTTATACCTAGAAGCAGGGAAAGCTTGATGCCCCGCAATCGTACAATATACCTTCCAAGAGAATCAACAGTGATTCAACACTATTGTGACTTTTATGACGTATTTGTTATGGTGGTTTAACTTTATGGGGCTCTCTTGGAGATGCTTTTATGGGGCTCTCTTGGAGATGCTTTTATGATATGCACAGGTTTCTTGGTTCATGATACCAAACGTCATTTCTATTGATATTTAAAAGGCATTTAATCTGACTCATTAAGGTTGCAGCTGAAAAATGAACTCAAATGTAGCTATGGAAAACTTACAGCATGTTGTGAAGAAATTCTCCCTTGGGAAGGCTAAACTTCTTTATGTTGTCTGCTGATGCTGATGCAAATGATTTCCTGCAAAATAGATGTTATCAGACGATTCATAACAACGTAAAAAAGGGAATCTTGGGTAAAGACAAAACAACAAGCAAACTGGTGGGTGCGATCTTACTCCTTTGGGTGTGGTGCCATAGCTCGTACAGACTTCTTATGGTGTGTAAGAGTACACATCGTCCTCCCTGTCAGAAGACAGCTGTAATGGAAATGGTTTGTGGAAACATATAATAAATGTTGTTGAATTTTACATATCAATTACCAGCTACAAGATCCCAGAGCTTGATAGTTGTATCATGTGAGCCAGTAACAACTTGAGGATCCTGAGGCAAGAGGAAGCACAAAATAATTTATTTAATGAATTATAATACAGGCACAAATAAGAATGGGTAGGATCAGATAGGCCAGAAATTTTTTCTAATAAACACAATAGGAGTTGTAGACAAATGCTGGCAGAGCTGATGACATCAGATATGTATCAACTCACAGTTTCTCATGAAACATGACTAAATCCTGACTGCCTAAACATGTCAGATGTATTAATTTATAATTTGGCCATCTAAGAGGGAGCGACTCCAAACAATATTCATAGCTAGGTGAAAAATATTGCGTATCAACTCACATTTTCTCATGAAACATGACTAGATCCTGACTACCTAAACACATCAGATGTATTAATCCATAATGTGACCATCTAGGAGAGAGCAAGTCCAGAGAATATTCATAGCTAGGTGAATAATATTGCAGGGGAAGAATTCTATATTGAAGTGAATCGACACAGGTTGACATGCTTTCTTACCGTAGGCCGAGCAAACACTGAACAGACAGTGTTATCATGACCTGTTAAAGCAGAAACATGCGCTTTTGTCCTGATGTCCCACACCTGTGCATAAGGCAAGTGAAATCAAAAGGATCTTAGAGCACTGTATATAAACGTAAACCAGGTATGACCTAATGTAAAACTAAAGTATGGAATTAGCAGAGATGATCTCATACCCGGCAAACTGAATCACGACCACCAGTCAGTAAGACATCAATTGTTGGATGGAGAGCTAGGCAGTAAACACCACTCAAATGCCCATGGTATGATCTAATAACCTTTAACAGAGAATTCACATATGATATCAAGCGAAGTCACGAAACCAAAACAATCTGCCTGATTTGAAAGTACAACTAACCTTGTTTTGTTCAAGATCCCAACACTTCACTTGTTTGTCATCACCAGCTGAAAATAAATAAGTGTGCTGTTGGCTGACAGCAAGTCCTACAGCAGTGTGTGTTGCACTCGTCAGTTGCTAAACTTTTAAGTGGGCCCCTAAAGCTTAGTGTAAGGATACTGAGTAGGTCCTGCTAATGAAAGCTATGATAAGCTTACCGCGGATCTGTTCGATATGGCCAGTCAGTGTAAGCTTCAGGGTTCCTGATGCAAGATCCCATATCTACAGGAAGACAGAAGTTGAAGGGTGAATGAGTGTATTTTGCAAGAGAATAGAGAGACATGTTGGATTCTTAACTAACACAAATTTAGTTAGTATTTCGTTGAACCTGAACTAATTTACAGGAATGGAATAAAAAGATCCAAATACAATAAAATATTAAAAAATATATCAGAAATGTTTCAGTTTCGACTGGACAGTGTATGTTTTACCTTTATTGTCCTATCAGCGGAACCAGTACAAAACCATTCATTCCCTGGATCAAATGCGATAGATCGGACCCATCCCAGGTGACCACTGATGACCTGTAAAATTTGGACACAAAGGACAAAATTTAGAGAGCCCACAAGAAATCTGCCAGATTCAAGCAAATTAGTTTGGGTATACATGAATCTAATGCAGATAGCACATGCCAAGAATGAGTTGGATCATTAATTTTGGACGATAAAATGGTTAGTTTGTGGATGTTAAATACATGTAAGTGCAATATAAAAGTTCCCTTTCTGAACTCTGAACCACAAGATGCCTCAAAGATACAGAAATTTGTCACCATGTCAATGATGTTAAGAAAAACTAATAGTACAACTAATCTAGTTAAAATTGCACTACTATCTGTTGACCTAAGTGTCACATTTATGAATAGTGGGAGTAGAAAACATCTGTATCACTAGACAAAAGAATATAACTTACCCGATAGTTCTTCCAAGGAGCATGCCATACAGGCCGTGGCCACCTACTTGGTATCCTTTCCATCAATGCAGATGTAGAGAACCTAAACAATGTACTAAGGCATCAGCAACTTGGAAGTGATTGATAAAGTATAAAAGCTACTGCAACAAAAAGTAACAATTCTTAAGTAAACAGAACTCTGTTGAACACGCTAGTATTCTTCAAAGCTTACAAAGCATATATCAACAACATCATAACATAGGCATAACCGCACAGGAGTAAATAAATGCATCTTAGCTGAGAGCACAACTCTGAGTAGGCTAGGATTGAACATAAGATGCATTGATATTCTCTTTGGTATTAACAGAAATACATGATAGTATACAAAAGCGTTAAACAAAACCAACCTTTACAGTAGAAATGTTACACTAACAGAAAAATATGAAACTAGATAAAGAAAAGAGAGGGCAAAGAATAGATTTCACAAGGCCAACCAAAGGTAGTCACCAAACAAACCATATTAGAAGGAAATAGTTTCCATTATCTAAAAAAAAATTAGAAGGAAATAGTTTAGCCTAACGAAGTGTTTAAACAACAAAAGATATCCATGCAAAACAAAAAAGAAAAGATGGCAGCAATACAGAAGTTGAAAAATTATGGCAATGGACTTTATACTTCTCCAAGCATCACAAATCATCATCACCATCAAGTAGCATTCTATGTTTATTCCTGATAGTCTACAAAAGCGCTAAACAAAACCAACATATGCAGTAGAAATGTACACTAACAGAAAATAAATAAAACTATATAAAGAAAAGAGTGGGCAAAGAACAGATTTCATGAGGCCAAAAAAATGTACTCACCAAACGAACCATAGTAGAAGGAAATAGTCTAGCCTAACGAAACGCTTTAAACAACAAAAGATATCCATGCAAATCAAAAGAAGATGGCAGCAATACAGAAGTTGAAAAATTACGGCACTACTTTATAGTTCTCCAAGCATCATCAAGTAGCATTCTATGGTTAATGCAATAAATACTAATACCAAGAAACGGTACCGGTATCATCTACATGTATAATAGCCAGTTAGTAAATTGATGCAAAAACACTTGTTCGAACCTGTCTGATGATCCAGGAATTGACAAAGTCGTGTTTTTCCCTGGAATTGTAGACTCACTGAACAGAGTACAAAAGGATAAGTTAGTCAATAAATAAGGACTATGGAGTTGGAAACTATTTAAAAAACAGGAAGAGAATATGAATGCACTTACGGTGCTTTCGGTAGCATAAGTGGCGCAGGGACAATGGCATTACTACCGCCTTCTCTGTGGGCATCTTTTGTGTCTGCGCCTGAAAAGATAATTTCAAGTTCAAACAAATTGGTACCAAAAGATTGCATTCTGCCGTAGGGTTGGATGTTTTCAGTCAAAGGATGGATCAAAATTTTAGGGGGACATGGTAATAAAAACTGATTTCACTGAGTGGTGTTCAACAGGAGCCGCTGTAAACTGGATCCTTAAATAGAATAGCATTTGTATCACAAGCTATGATGTGCTGCATAAGATATATTTTATATTGCATTAGGGATGAAATTTCAGTATTGAGAGATTGGCCCAAGTAACCATAGACTAATTGCTTATTTTGGTGTTAGTTCAGTATTGTTCATGTTTGTGATGTCATCTGCCTTTTGTTACTTGGGTGTTGCTTCTGGGTTGGATGCAATGATGTTTAGGGACAGCCTGCGCCAATCTACCGCAAGCCGTTACATTAGTAGAACCAGGGTTTTAGAAACCGGTCAAAACTGGCTGGTTTTCACGGTTTTCAGTGAAACCGGTCCGGTCCGGTTTAGGTAGGTGACCGGTTTTCGGTGGAAAACAGAACCTAGCACTGTAGCACAACCAGCTAGCCGGCCGGTTTTTGGCCCTATCGAAAACTGGACCTGAACCGGTTTCTAAAACCTTGAGTAGAACTAAAAACTATGGAAACGAAGCCATAAACTTACACCTGCTACAACAAGTATTTTCTTCGTTGGGGAGAAAAAACGTGAAATTTAAGCAAACGAGAACGAAGAATAGCGAACCAGGTAGAACCAATGCCGTCGATGATGACGGGGCCGCGGCGGCCTTGCCCTGCCCTCCGCGCCCCTGCTCCGTCGGCAGATCCTTGACCGCCCCGTACTCCGCCCTCACCTTGCACCCGGTGCGAATCCTCTTGCTGCACCCCCACAACGGAACACGCCGTGTGTCAAGGCTCAGCCCGTCCGCGCTAGGGTTCAAGGGAAACGAGGAGGAGCTAGGTTTACCTCTCGGGATCGGGCGCGAAGAGGAGGGAGTGGGCTGGCGCGAAGAAGTCCAGAGACCGCTTCAGCGACTTGAGGCTGAGCTTCTTCAGCGACTGCGGCTCGACGGCGAGCCCATCCGCCGCCGTGGTCGTCATCGCCGCCGCCGCTGTCCCCTCTGCACGCTGCACCCACCACCGGCCAGTGTATTTCCTCCGCCGCAGCCGCAAGGCGGTAATGCAAGGTCGGCCCTTTTGGGCCGGGCCTGAAATGGTTTAGGCCGAGAGAGTGCCTCGGCCCATCGGCCCGTCCCTTAGTCACCCTAGTCCTAACCCTCCAGCCTCCAACTCCACCAGCCAGTCCGGCTCCGTTGGCCCTGCTGCGCGCCGCCGCCGCCTGCTCCGACTCCGGCCCGCTGCGTAGAGCGTGCGCCTTTCCTCGCCACGCCGCAGGTCAGCCTCCTTTATCTTATCGTATATTTCTCGCTAGGAACCGTCTGTGTTCCTAGCCTATTGCTTGTTGGGTTTCTTGATCTACGACGTTGTGAACATGAGCTGGTTTGTTGCTGGGCACAGCGTTGCTTAATCACATGAATGTGGATGATAGAACGGGAGCTGCAGGAGCACATGAGGAACCTAATATCTTATTCTTTTCTGCAGAGCAGGGCCGAGCCGGCCGAAATCAGGGTCCTGTGGAAAACTTTGAATCCGGGGCTTACAAAATTTACAAACAGATCAATAAAATAACATAATTTTTTCAATTTGAATACAGTAAAAAATCGCCGCTCAGATTCTCAACAAGTAGGGATCTTATTGTGTTCCCGGATCGCGGCATCGGCGATGTGGACGGGGCTCGAGGCCCCCGAGGACCTCCTCTGGAAATCTTTTGAGGGACAAGCCTACCAATTTGTGTGCTGTCTCACGCTTCGAGGATATCTTTTGAAGGACGAGTTTGCCAGTTTGTGTGCTTTCTCACACATGCGACTTGCTTCTGTGGTATGAGAGCACATTCAACAGTAAAAAAAATCACCCAAAAGATAGCTTTTGGAGCTAGCTAAAAAAATCTTAGGCTACCTTAAATATATCTCAATATATTTTAAATTTGGACCAAATTAGCAACCGGTTCTACAGTTAGTTGCATGTGAGATAGGACTAGGACCTAGAAAGTTCTAGAGATGTACCTAAATTTAGGAGGATTTTTGGAGAAACTAAGTCTTTAAATTATTCCAATAATTTTTAGAGGGCTACTGGGAGTTATTGAAAATGCTTTAAAGGAAAAAAATTTGGGGGCCCCTGGGAATTGGGGGCCCTTTGCAAGTGCACAGCTCGCACTCCCACAGGCCCGGGCCTGCTGCAGAGTAGGAGTGCTTACTGTTCGCTAAATTAGTTCTCAGAGCTCCTGGTTTAGCTCGCTATTGTGTCCTAGGCATGATCTTGCGGATTGAAGAAACAGGATGGTACTATACTACTATTGTTAGCCAGGGTGTGCACATCATTCTTGCTTTGCCATTTTTGTTATCATCTTTTTTGTACAGCTTCTCTAGGAAATTTAGAGAAGGAAATTCCGACCTTTTTTTCACAACCTTTCCCACCATTCTAAACTCAGACCACAACAGAACTGTCTTCATGCCTGAGACGGCTCCTTCCATTAATTAGCTCAAAACCCCATAATCAAGTCTTGGTTTGGTTAGTTTGTGTAGTATTCTTATGAATCCAGTGCCATGTGTTGATTTCTGGTGGGGTGCTGTGGCGTGGTTCCTTCTATGATGGCCTGCCGGTCCAAAGGGTGATTAAATTGGCATGTCGTATATGCGGTGATACTGATCAGTTTGAAACAGGACAGAGGGAGGGTGGGAGACAGAGGCAATAGGGATTAGACCCTAACTCCTCTCCTAATTCAATATGATTACAATCTTCTCATTATATAGAGGACTTGATTCCCAAGCGATCTATTACAATTATAAAATACTCTAGATTACTTAACGGGCAAGGATCCATATATGGTAGGGGTGGTAAAAGGGCTTGGCCCACAGGGCCTTTCACAACATAAATCGGCCCTTATTATATGTTAGGTCAAAATGAATAGTAATTTGGCTCAATCCTAATCTGTTCCAATCCACTCCACAGCTAGTTCATTTTTCCGGCCCGTTATCAGGCCTACATATGGGTGCTGCCAATTGGTCCTGCTGCTACATTACTGGTGGTACTGTTCATGTGTCCTTTGCGCTCTTTTGGTGGCCTAATGGGCCCTGTGCCATTGAGGTACATAACAATTCCTCCCCCTTCGATTTCCAGCGTGTGACACACTGGAACATCCTATTTTCGATGTTGAGGAGTGGAGGTGATGGTGAAATTGTTGCCGAAAGCCATATGTGGAAAACCACCCCATCGAGGACAAGCCGATAAGGTCAAGGATACATCTCAGCCCCACATATTGGAGATAGAAGCCAATGTTGGTGTAGATGCTCTTGAGGAAGTTGATGCCTTCAGAGATGGTTGATGTTAAGCGTGACTTCCTTTGCCAAGCATGTCCTCGTACTTTAGCGAGGCCCTCGCTGTAGCAGCTGGCTTCTACGCTCATCAGGGTTTGTAAGATAGACCTGCATAATCGGGTCAAGCATCTACTGTGTGCTGCCTGTACCCTTTCTAGTTCATATTGTAACCTTCAATACAGGTTAATATTTGATTATTTAGGGCCTGTTTGCTTTCTGGCTGCAGTGTGCCACGCCATTGTTGCGGCAGCGCCGAAACTGTGGCGGCAAAAATCAGCACCACAACTTTGGTGGAGAAACGTGAAGAAAAGTGTGGCGTGTCATCTCTTTTTTGTTTGGCGTACCGGACAACCAAACAGTAGCTGAAAAGTACGGCGCCACCGAAGCTGTGGCGTAGCGCATTTTGGCTGCAAAGCAAACACGCCCTTAAAGTGGTAACTTTAACATACCTTGGCAGCCCTTTATATGTTTTGTACTCTTAGGCCCCGTTTGGTAGGGCTTTAGATTATCAAATTTTGGCTTTGGCTTTAGATTATGGGGTTGAGCTGCTTTCGGGAATAATCTAAAGTCCTGTTGAAGCTGATTATGGCTGTTTATGGTGTCTTTTTTTATAATGAATGGTTGTATTAAAATGTCCCTATTACCCTGGTTTAACACAAACTGACATTCCAAAGTTGCGATGAGTAGCAAATCTACTGCTTTTCCTGCTAGTTCATATTTGCAATGAGCTTTTTACTGATTTTCGGGAATAAGTGATTTTGGGTGAGCAATTTGGTAGAGATTATACATAATCAGCTTCATAATCACCTCCATAATCCCTACCAAAGGGGCCCTTAATAACCTGCTTTTGAAACTGCCACTGCCATCTCAAAATTGGTTTATTGCTTGCAGCCACCCACTTCCGTTTGTGGTTTTGCTTTTGTTTTAATGAAATTTGTTATGCTGTCAAGTAACTGATAATTCTTCTACGCTGTCAGCAGAGAAACCGGCAACGATGGTGATTCCTCCACCAGAAAGGGCAGCTAGAGTAATCCGTTTCCTCAGGCCGTACCTGCTGCGGATGAATTTCTCGAACAAGTATGTATCTGCTCAGGTCATCCATACACCAACAGCGACAGTAGCATGTTCTGCAAGCTCGCAGGAGAAGCTACTGAGACCAAACATGGAGTCGACCCGGGATGTTGCAGCTGCTGCCAAGATTGGGAAGTTGCTTGGCGAGCGCCTGCTTCTCAAGGGAATACCTGCAGTGTCCATCCGCATGAAGAGAGAACAGAAGTACCACGGGAAAGTCAAGGCTGTCATAGATTCTGTCAGGGAGGCTGGAGTAAAGCTGTTGTGAATGTCATTGTGATGTCAGGAACATTTAACATGATTAGCATTTATGTGATAATTGAGCTGTGGTTCTGAAGCTTGGCGATGGCAGGAACATTTCAGTTTTGATACACCTTTGTGAACTTCATTTTCCAGTTTAATAAAAATGACTTTGTGTTGTGGTATCCTTTTTTGTTATCTTGATGTGTGTAATATGGTTGATATGAATACCTCATGGTTATCATGCAGTTACAGGGTGCTGGAAGAGAAATGAGGGACCCGTGACTCTTGTTGTTGCTTCCTCTTCAGAGTGATGTCAGAGTAATTCTGTGGAATGAAGGTTTTTTTTTTTTTTTTTTGCATTCTTTCTGGGGTCAGTTACAGACTGCATGTTCTAGTTGTTGTATACCATGGGTTCACATTCTCATTTATTTTTGTCTGAACCTTGGGTGTAAATGTAAACTTTTGTCTTACCAGTTGTACACAACATAAATGAATCGGACATATTCTGTCGAGTAATTCTTGCGTGCTCTTTACAGCTTGCACAGGAAAATAGTTTGCACATGAGAAGAGTTTTTATGTTGGATGGAAGGGTTTGAAGAGGAAACAGAAGCTGGTCCTAAGGGTGTCAATGCTTAGCACCTTCGATGTTCTGACATCTTTGTTCTTTCCCCAACCATAATAAAGGTCCAACTGTATGAATTTACCTTTAGAAATCAAATTCAAATTTATGAACACGACAACAAATTTGAACTTGCGTTGGTGGAGCATGTGGTTCATCCCTCCCCAGTTTCCATTATTAGATGGTACGTGTCTCGGTAGCTCTATAATCAGATCATGAATTGCTCGCTGCATTTAGCGGAGACCGTTATCGCTCAGTTTCGATTTATTTGATCAATTACAGTGGCAGCGAGTTCCCATGAATTACAGTCGGATGTACGTCGACACGACTGATCATTTAGTAGTACGTAACAAGCAGGTTCCAGTAATTTGGGGAAAAGAAATATGATGTGCAACAGGCACGAAGCATAACAAGTGGCTTCCACATGAATTAGAGTCAAGCCGGTGTAAAATTGCTATGGAAATTTAACATGTCCCGCCTTTACCTTTATGAGTTATGACCATAAACCAGCAACAGCCAGTGCTTGAACCAGGGTCATGATACACTGACTTCTCTGGTCGATGATCATCCGGAAGGAACCAAACAAGGTCTGTTTTCCTCAGACTCACTACACAGGTTTTCCATCATAAGTTCACAGCAATATCCAACATACTGTACACTTGACAGACCTCTTCTGAGTCTTGACTAACAAAGTAAGTGAATACAATTATCTCACTACAGCTGGAGATTTTCTCAAACAACTCCAGCTGGAGATGAAAGGAAAAAACTATAATAAAAGGAGATGATTAATCTACCACTCAGTACATTAAAAGAAAACATAATATACAATGTTCAGAACAACATGCTGGATCTACAAAGAACGACAGTCCTAGTTTCAGCAGACTAATAGCTCTATGTTCATGATCTGTGTGATTCATCCTTCTCAAGACAATACAACAGACGAGCCACCAGAGCATACAAACAGCAACTGTACACTAGATACGGTTTGATAGAAGTTAACAAGTACATATAATACCTTCAAGGAAGCAGTGCCGATCACGCTGTCAAGTCATTGCACTTTTCATGTTATGGATTCAAAAATCCATGTGTGCTCATGGACCAGCACAATCAACTTCTCTGTTATAACCTGTCTAAGAATTCTAACTCTAATCAGACTATCATCAATCTGCTACAACGGTAACTTAATCACCAGACCATCATCAACTCAGTTTCCCAACAAGGAGTAAGGTGAACAACATGAAACCTCAGTCCAGATCCGTGCACTGCATATTTTGAAAGCAAACGGTGTTCTTGGTATTGTGGTACTTAGCTGCACTCTGACCAAGACGATTACCCAGGAATCTAAATTCAGTCTCTTCGTCATCATCGCTGTCTATATTTTTTGGGGTCATCCTATTTTGGAAACACCTCCGTCTAAGAAGGAAACAATTAAAATAATAGCTCACAAGTTCTTTCCTTCCCTTCTGTTGAAAGGATAAGTGGAGATTGTTCCAGAACTTCCTGCCTGAAGATGGTGCATTAAGTTGTGCCACAGCTTTGAAATTTGCCTCCTCTTCGTCTGTCCAAGAAAGTGCAACTTCCTCTCCCATACGATTGAAGCCCCATGCAAAGAAAGCTGGACCAAGTTCACGCTTCAACTGAAACCTCCTTTCTGCTACATGAAACCTAACACATTCTACTGATCCTGGAAATTTGCATGTACAAACAACATTTCTACCTTTGCCAATTGAGTCACTGAAAAACAGTTCTTTTCTATAAACATTTGCTGGAGGCCAGATCTTTGTGCCCAACCATTTCGCAGTTTCAGAATCATCATAACTTACAGGACGCTCACCGGTCCATTGTGGCACCTCTGCTTGATATTCAGGGCCTATAGGTATTTCGTTCCTCTGCTGGGTTGTAAAAAGCCAAACATCAGAACACTTATGATGATTCCTACTCACATGTTTGCATTGTGCCGTCAGTTTGTTCTTCTCTTGAACGGCTGTTAAAGAATCATCCATATTGCTTGTTGCTAATTTATTAATATCTGAATCAGGATAATGAAGTTGAAGTTTCTCAGAGCATTTTGCCTTTCCATCAAACTGGACACAGGTAGAACTCATGCAGCACTTGCAGGCCATTGGAAACATTTCCTGGTAAGAGTCAGACTCAGTACTATTAGGAATCAATATATCATGTTCTGAGAGAAAAATTGTGAGGAATTACAAAGCAAAAGTTGAGAAAGCATTTATGAAACTGATTGTAAATATTTTCATAATTGATACATAATAAAGGATGATACAAAACCACATAGGGCACTAAGATAATTGCAATTAACACAGAATAAAATGGACTACAAATTTATAAGAAGCGAAGTGGGGTGTCTTTTCTACCCTTGGTGGGGTCAAGAGTTCCCCTAGGCATACAAATGAGTCTAAAACATGCAGGGGCTATGGAGTTGGATGAGCCCGTCAGGTAAAATGAGTAGGGGATCAAATCCTTCACCCAACAGCCCAGACCAGTGGTAGGAAAAAACTGTAATGCAAACATTTTGACAATGATAATAACATCATGGCCAATGTGGCCACTCTTCTGAACAACAGTCAAGACTTTAAAAACAAGTGTCTCGTAAACTGGTTGTAATGAGCAATACATTAATAACAATGTAAGAACGTGAAAATGCACCCTTGGGTAGTTGTAGCCTTTTGTGTTGCAAAGGCATGTAGATATTTTTTGGACATAATTCAATTCTTTTTTTTTCATTCTTTTCTATGACCAGAGTTTGGGATATATTTAATAAACTACTATAAGCAAACAACAATGGATGCCTGAGGGGTGGGGTGTTGGACTTAGTAACAGACCTCATGGGCCACAATGGAAACTGATGTCAATTTTGGTTTTGTAGTTGTAAACAACGCCTAGATACACCAAAAAAAAACCTCATATTCACATTAATTTTCATATAGTGTACTACAATACTATTCTAGGCCAAAATTAATTCGAAAATACCCAACAACAAAATAGAATGAATAGCTGAGATAAAAATAGTTATATGTGTTAATTTATACTTATAATTTATTAGACTATTCTAATAATGTTATATCATCTTTGCTATTGCAATAGCTCACGCGTTGAACACTGGGAAGTTATTTCACTTTCATAAGGCTTAGAGACCTATAGTGACACAATATGATGTTTTTACAAGTTTGTAGAGTCCTAAAAAAACAAGGTATAGAACATGTTTTGACCTTCCACACCAACCAACGATTCCTTAAGACGTGTTAACTATCCTGGTGGCATCTAGAACATGTTATACAGTCAGGACCATCCATACCAAATCACTAAAATCAGGAGTTAAATCTAGACCAAAACTAGTTATTCTGTGCTGCTTTGAACTGATGACGTTAGGGAAACCATTTTACTCATTTCTAACTGAATAAATTGTCATAAAGTCATCAATTAAAACCAGAGGGAATATATTCCCTGACCATATTCCTAACAGTAAGCTGGAAAAGGTGAAACTAGAGGCCTCTAGATCAAAAGGGACCAAAAAAAAAAATACATTGCGTATTCAGCTTGTCTGTCAAGATACAGACTGTGACACAAACCTTTAGTATGGTTATTACTTGAAAGAAGAAGAAGAAGAAAAACATAGTGCCATTCAAGCTTCAAGCCAAACAAAATGGAAAATGAGACTAACAACTTCAGAATGAATCAACAAACAAAGACAAAACTGTATTTATTTTTCTAGAAATTTATCATTGTAGTAGTATGCTACTATTGCCATGATATCCAGAAAACTCTTGATAACCAGTAATGTAATCACAAAGTATAATAAATTGGTTGGATTACAAGACTAAATGACATGCTAACACGAAGGCTTTCAGTGGTTTACAACAAGCAACTAGTTCAATTCAGTTATTAAGCAAGAAGACAAGCAGTACCTATGGCAGCACCCCAAAGTGATTGAACTCACCTGCGAAAGAGCACCATTTTCCATGTTAGCCAGGCGAGCCCTCTTCCTGTTCACCACCTCCCTCACCGCTAACACCATTGAGAAGTACCCATCAGCGCACCCAGCAGCCATGGCACCGCTATTTTGGGTGTCCTCGGCGAGCGCCCTTAACCAACCCAGCACCCCAGCTATATCCTCCCTCTTCCTCTTCAACATCATATCCTTCTGCTCCCTCTCATTGCAGGCTTTGCAGCTCAAGGATGGCTTTTGCTTCTGCACTCCTTTGGCACAGTTGAAAACTGATTGGATCTTCCACTCAACGCCGTCCAAGAACGGCCCTTGATCTTCCACGAGCTTCTGGGTCCATCGGTCTAGGGCACCGAGGTACTTGGCGTAGAGTAGCTTGACGGGCGCAGCGAGGGAGGCATCCAAGCCGGCGGATTCGGCGGCTGCCGCCCAGCCACTGCCAATGGCGGAGGACAAGGCGGTGTACCCTCCAGCGGAGCGAACGGCAAGGAAGAGGCGGAGGAAGTCCACGCGTCTCCCGTCATCGACCGCCGCCGGAAAAGGCCGCGCCTCGCCCCTGCCGGGGTAGGCCTCCGACAGGAACGCGGTGAGGACGGCCTCGAACGCCTTCGATGGGTCGGAGGCCACAACGTCCTCGGGGATCCACAGATCGGCACAAAAGCCAAGGGACTGCAGCTTGCTGAGGATGGCGAGGACGGCCGCGGGGTAATCCATGTACCGGGAAGGCGTCGCCGGCGGCAAGGTCACGGCGGTGGGGCACGGTGGCTCATTTTCTTTTCTTTTTTTTTTTTTGGATTTTCTTACTTTTTTCTTGGACAGTTGGTTGAGTGACTGAAGATGGAACGGTGGGAGTGGATTTTATCTTAGTTTCTGAACCAAATTTTATCTTAGTTGTTCGGTTGTATGTCCAAAATGGAATGGTAATATGAATAAGTCAGAGCGGTGAAATCGTTAAATGTATTTTTTGTCTGTACTTATGTAATTGTTTACTAAATATCTACTCTCTCCGTCTTAAATAAATGATGTTTTTAATTTTTTAAAATTAATATTTAACTATTTATTTTATTAAAAAAATTTATGAAAATAAAAAAATAAATAAGTCAAGTTTAAAATATTTCTAATAATAAATTATTTCACAACAAAACAAATAATATTTTTACAAATTTTTTGAATAAAATGAATAGTTAAAAATAAATGTTTAAAAATCTAAAAAGATATTCATTTTGAGACGGAGAGAGTAATTGTTTATTTCCTACCTACATAAGTGAAGGCTACAAATTTAATAACCTTCACTGCCTATGGCAAATTATTTTTTATTGTGCAGTCTTCACTAAATCTGGCAACGGTTTAGGTTAAACCTATTGCATTGGTCCGGTTTCTTTTTGGTTTCCCTTTGGGTGAACGGAAAACAATCTGAAATATCAAGTAGCTTAGTTTGGTTTGGGTGGACCGTGAAACCAATTTGATTTGGATTGGTTTTGGTTCTAACTTTTCAGGTCCAAAAAGTTTCAACCTCTGGGTTGAGAACTAGTTTGATGTCCAATATGCAGGCTGCATACAACCTTTGAGTCCTATGGGTTGAGAAGTAATTTCGTTCCAAATTTTGCATATTGCTCAGTATGGTTTTTTTTTCTAGAAATAGTTCTGAGCTGCCCTACAACTCAAAAAGGTCTTGAAATATAATTTCACTTTAAATCTGTATAAGTTTTATAGCTATATTAGTTAAACTGGGATAATTTTGTCTTATTTGATAATTAAAAATTATTCACACTTAAATTTCCTCTCTTGTCTGGCAAGCTTCACGGCAGCGTCGCCACTTTCTAGGCTGTCACTCAATTCTTATCATCTCATGGGCTGGAAGCTACTGGGCTGAAATGGTTCAGAAACCGGTTCCAAACTGGTGGCGCTGGTGGGCTAAATTTTTTCAGTTGGTTTAGTTAGGTCTGGACTGAAAGCAAATATCAGTGGGCTGGTTTGGATTGGACTGCTTTTGTCACGGTATATTGGGCCACTACGGGTTTAATTTCAGTTTTTGGCCCACAGACAGGTTTAGCCTTCACTAGATATTGCAGATTCCTCGAATTCGATTGTTATTATGATAACAGAACAATGTGGGCAATAGAAAACACTTAATACTCCTAACTGATTTAAGTTACTGCCTAAAAATCAGAGAAAAGGAGTAATACTGTCTAGAAATCAGAACTAAAACAATACTATCCACTTACTATTGTCCAAAATAGTATTTGAAAGCGTCCTGAATCTAGAAATTATGTCAAATTGTGCACAAACTACTGCAAAGTATTTCTCTAAAGATCTACCACGTGAAATAACAACCACATAAGTATAAATGGCAAATTATTTGAAAACAAGATGCTAAAACTACAATTACAACTTTAAGGCCCCTTTGAAATACGGGAAATTTTTCCGTTTCCTATGTTTTCCCTATGAAATTAAACTAATTCCTATAAAATTCCTATGTGATTCCTTTGAAATTACTACATTTCAAAAGGGGGCTAAAGTTTAACTTCAGAAATCATGAATCAATTAACATTTCTCTAGCTTCTCATTACTTTTTATTAGCTTCTTCTGTAAAAGGAAGAACAATGGTATGAGATGACGGAATACTTACATAAAAATGGATAAAACAAAATCAAGATCACTTGGCATAACTAATATCTATGCAACAAACAATTAGTTTCACAAAATCAAATATGT
>BCLF01000042.1:105314-124071 GCA_001602275.1 Zoysia japonica
GACCATGCAAATCACCCATTCCTTTTGAAATAGATTCTTTTCCATTTTCATGTTATCTGTGATAGCATTTCTCTTTTATATAAGCTCATGTGATATGTTAGCAACCAACCACAAGACACAATAAAATAATGATGTAATGTCACCTATCTAATGGTGTCGTGAAAGTAGGATAGGACATCTTAAAATGTAAGGGCAAGCAAAAATCATGTTTTCAACCTCAACTTTGTAAAAATTGGTCCTCTTTTTTGAATTTGAAGAAAAAAAATTATATTTATCAAATTTTCCTGATTTTACAAATTTTATATTTATCACCTCTCTTATAATTTTTTTATTTATCATCATATAGTGCAAAGCTGTACATGCTCTGCTCATGGATTGATTTGAGGGTAGGAAAACCCCATTTTACTCTCCGAACAATTTGTTATATCCATTTGACACCCTGAACAAAGTCAGGCATCAGTTACTCCTAGAACAATTTATGTTGATGCAATATACTCTCAATTGAAGTTTATCTTTCTTTTTTTTTTTTTTGTTCTTTGCATACAAGTTGAGTGTGAAGCTCAACTTTTGCGTGATAATAATTTCTCGATCCATGGCCTACAACCTCATCAAAACCCATCGATACAAGGACCAAGTGCACAAAAACCCTATGAAATAAACCCTCCCATCGATCTTCTTGCAATCATTCTCAATAATATTGTCTATCCACCTCTTCACTACCTCTCCCTTCCAATTACACAACAGCTCAAAATCAACTCCCCGTGAACCATACAACAAGCCCAAGACCCTTTATTTTCATCTCCACCTCCCACAGTCTACCCGTGCCGCCTACCATCACATAGTGTGCTGCCGGCCCGACCATCCTCTCCGTTCCTCATCGAGCCCTAGGGGACAGGACAAGCAAACAGACAGGCTTTTCAATTATAGACCTCCTGCTTTAGAATATAGGCGTATGTTCATCATTTCAAATGCCTAAAAATAAAAAAATTATTGACAATGTCAAAAAAAAAGGCATTTTGGCGAAGCCCTCACATTGAAAAACCTATTTCAACTTAATCCTATGTTGAGAGATGTATTTTGATGAAGCCCAACATTTAGAGAGGTATAATAGCAAGAAACTCTGCTAGTTGCGTACCGGTCATCGTACACCAATGCTGACGATTAGGGCCCCTTCAATAGGGTTTCTTGAACAACTGCTTTAGATTCGGTAAAGAGACCTACCAAATGGTTTCTAAAACAAGATATTTTATGTCATCTCCCAAAGAAGCACTTAATAATTTTACATTACACGGCAAAGCACTAAAATTGTAGCTGGCTTCTCCATCTATTTTTATATTGGGACCATATAAGAAACTGTTTTGGCAAACCATTTTAAGAGATTTTTTATAACGGAAAATTGTGTTTCAGCCACAAATTTGAAGTCTAATTTTGATTCAGCCATCGATTTTCAGATTTTGTGATTCCGCCACAACTTTTTAAAAGCTAACCTCAGTTGTACCACAATTCTGTTAAGTGACTCTAACCGTGTTATTTTTTGTGTGAAAAGACAAAATTGACCTTCATGAGTGTACCATGGTTTTGTTAATTTCAGCAATTAGAAGCTTCCAGTAATCTCCTTATATCTCCTTTGGAATATGGGATTTTTTTATAAAAAAAAATATAGGAATGAAAAAAACCATGCCTTACAATTTGTTTGTTAGTACCGAGAACTTCGCTTGCACGTAAGGTGAGAAAGTCATTTGTTTCTACCACGCTTCTTTTCAATTCTGTCTAAGGTCTATCCTGATTAGATTGACTATCAATTAATATAATAATAAAATAACTGAACCCATGCGGTAAAATCGGAGGGGATCAATTTCACTAAAATCACAAAAACCAGTCGAAAACTGCTGCAAATTAAAAAAAGATGAAATTTGATCGACATTCGTGAAACTACTCGGTTTTTTCGATTTACTAAGAATTTATCGGTTTCACCAGTTTTGAATTTTCAGATTTCAAAACCCACCGGTTTCTTTTGCTTACCCCTTACGTCAAATGAAGAAACAGAACCAGAACAGTTTCACTTAAAACTATGAAAACCAAATGGTTTTTATACGGTTTTGTCAACCTTAGACTCTCATTATAAGACGTTTGTAGCTTACCACTACTCCCACGGCGGTCTTATCTGGCGTTGCCGGTAGTTTTCCGAACACCACAGCCACCGGCTTCTCTGGATTCTCACCGCCACTGCACTGGCTATTGCTTGTCTTCCCGGACAACGCAGCCACCGGCAGCCGTTGAAAGCAATCTGGTGGTTCGACCAGTGTCCTGACGCGTGAAAAACGATTTTCTTCTGACGCACGAAGAAATGTGAATTACAAGGTATGGTTGTGTTCGGTTAGATTTTTTATGATGTGGTTGTTGCTGCAGTTCCAATACCGAAAACAATTTGTTGATGGTGCAGCTGCAGCCTGCAACCTGCAACCTAAAAAAAGCTAAAGCGAATATGCTCTATATAACTCAAGTTTGTATAGCCGTTCGAAAGTTGTGCACTTATTTTCATCTTCTGCTACCTATGTTTCAAAATAATTTTACATCTAGATTTAGTCAAATTTGTCTTTTATGTAACCGTTTGAAGGTTGTGCACTTATTTCCATCTTCTACTATCTGTATCCGAAAATAATTTTACACCTAGGTTTAAAGTTAAACTTGTCTTTGACTAATGTTTTTATAAATTTAATTGATTTAATAATATAATTATATATTTTAAAAGTATTTTTATAATAAATTTAAAAAGTACAATACTAGGTTTTAAAAGTTAATTGAATCTATGAAAATCATTGGTTAAAACTATGCGGTATAAAACTCAAAATTAAACTTATTTTGGGAAAATTGGGAGTCGTCGCACTGAAAGAAGACCTCGAAAGTTGAGAATGAATTATTGAAAAATATCTATATTTGTACCTCATCGTGCTTCTTTCACCACTGCATAGTTACAACACGACGGCTATGCTCTGTCTCCTAACACAAATGAAGAAGGAGCAGCATCTATCTCAGCCCGCAATGTACAAATATCACCCAGTAACACCATCAAGTTCCGTGAGGCAAATCCCCCAGTATTGTTCTATATATATTTTGTACAACATTCACCATGTCTCAAAAATTGGAAATAAAAAATATTTGCAGTATCCTCATCAACATTCACGCAACAACACTGGGTCCTCATCTGTCCTGATCCGTCCCTGAACGGTCACGACGCCGCTGCCGCTGCTGCTCCGCCCAGTAGCCATACGCCTGGCGCAACCGGCGCCGGAACCGCGCGATGTCGAGGCGCACGTTCTGGCCGTCGAGGTAAACCTTCTTGGTGACCTGCCAGCCCTTGGCGTTGACGGAGTCCGGGTCGGCGAGCACGGGGTCGTCGCGCGCGTACCGCGCGTACAGCGAGCTCTCCGCCGGCGCGATCCGGTACGGCAGGTACCGCAGGCCGAGCCGCCGCGCCGGCTCGCCGTAGTACGTCTCGGCGGCCCAGTCGGTCCCGAGCGGCACCACCTGGATGAACACCGCGCCCGGACGCATGAACAGGAAGTGCGTCATCGCCGCGCCGTGCACGCCCACCATCACGTCCGACGCGTTCAGCAAGCGGTACATCTGGGCCAGCTCCGTGTCCTGCCGCGGCCGCAGGACGTCCACGCGGAACCCCTCGCGCGCCGCGGCGCGCACCAGCTCCGCCTCGTTCTCGATCGCGCGGGACCCGTTCCGCGACACGATCACCAGCCGCGGGTGATGCTGGTTCTCGTCCTCGGCCGGAGCCTCGGAGGCTTGCTGATGGTTCATCGCCGGAGCCTCGGCGGCTTTCTTCTCCTTCTCCTCGTCGACGATGGCCTGGACGCGGCCCCGGTACGCGTCGTCGAGCATTTGTCGGAAATCGGCGATCGACTCGTTGCCCGGCATTTTCTCGGCGTCGACGGTGAGCTCGTCGTGGATGCGCAGCCCGACGACCGCCTCGGGGAAGCAGTGCGTGCGTCCGTCGCTCGCGAAGTCGATGGGCGGGAACTCGGACAGCTCCCTGACGACCTCGCCGTACTTGGTCATCCACCAGTCGTGGTACTCGAGCACGACGAACCGCACCTTCCTGTCGAACCGGCGGGCGGTGACGTAGAGCGGGATGATGCCGTCGTTGAACTCGTGGTACACGTTGCCCGTGTACCCGCCTGTGGAGAAGACGACGGCGGGGACGTCGTGGTGGACGTCGCATTCGGGGGTGGGGGAGGTGTTGGTGGGGGGCACGGCGCGGAGGCGGAGCTCGTCGATGGTGGCCATCACGCTGGCCTCCCACTTGCGCGTGTACGGCCGGACGCGCTCATCGGCGGGGGCCGACGCGTTGACCAGGACGAGCGAGTTGGACCCGCCCCGCGCGCGCACGTCCCCGCGCATCACGCACACGTCGGTGCGGAACGCGGTGCGGTCGCAGCAGACGGTGCCGTCGGGGACGTCCGCGCCGCAGGGGGCAGCCGGGGCCTGGGCCGGAGCCGCGTCCGCCGCCTCGTGGCGCGTCCTCCGGCCGAGCTGCAGCTGCAGGAGCTCGTCCATCGCGGCGGAGACGGGGCTGCCGGGCAGCAGGAGGAGGAGGAGGCAGGACGCGAGCGCGAAGCCCGCCAGCATGCGCAGCAGCGCGTCGTGCCCGTGCTTCCGGTGCTGGCACGCGCAGTCCGCCAGCCGGCCCCGGAGCTCCCTCATCTTGCCCCCTCCCGCCTCCGGGTCCCCCGCCTCGCTCTTGTGGTGCTGGTGAGCCAGCAGGCTCGCCCTGTGGTGGTGCACCATCTCCCCTAGTCCCTCCCTCCCTGCACCTGGAGTGATCGATCAGTCGCCTCTCACTACTGGGGAGGGGAAACCCAAGTCGATCGAGCAGACACCTCTTCCTCTCCTTTGGAGCAGAAGCAGAGCAAGGTTCTTTCGGTCGGACGGAATGGAGCTGGACGACGGCGGGCGTGGAATGAACGATGGCGTGGCGCGGTCGGCGCGGCGTCCGTCTTTTAAACACGCGTAGCAGTAGTAGCACCTCGTCCAAAAACTAAAAAAAAAAAAATGGAAACCGCGTGGCCGTTCCACGGCTTGCGTGCGTGAGCCGCGGGAAGAAGAAGGAAGGCTGCGCGCGCCGCTGACCGGCTGGAGACGGACTGGCAACGCCGAGCAGCCACCAGCCGGCGGGCGTGGGGCGGGGGGTGGCACCGAACGAGCAACGAACCAACCTGCCAGTTTCGTTTTTTTCTATGGGTTTCCTCCGATCCGGGGCTTGCGCCGCCTAGCCGCATCTGCACTGCTCGCTCGCCACCAGTTGGAAGCGTGGCGCCGTTAGCTGGAACTGGACACGCAGACGCAGCTTGGTCTCTGGGTCACGCAACACGCGATCCTTCTTTCTTCAACGACCGTCGGGTTTCCTTCTCCTCCAGCCGCCTCCTGTTCGCTCCCTCCTACTGTTTTTGTTTCTCTTTCATTATTTTTTTTTAAATAAAAAGAATGGTCAGTGATGGTTTTAAATTAATGTTGTTAATACTACCCTGTTTCAAAATGTAAGCATTTCGACGAGGAATGTCGTCGGAACGAATGCTGCGGGTTGGTCGCGCTCGCGTCCGTCAGTGGCGTTGCTTCTACGGCTTGGTGCATGGTGATCGGTGGGAGCGAGCGACCCCGGACCTGACCCCGCGTGCGTGGACGCAGGGACCGGTTCCAACGCTGCTACTGGTAAGCGACAGCGGCGGGCGAGTTTGTAGGTTGCTGCGGGAGCGTTTCGGCCGCCTGAATGCGACGCCGCGGCGGACCAGGACCTGGACCCGGGGGCGACGCGCATTCCTGGCTGCGCCCGTGGGCGGGACGGGCAGACAGAGATAACGCGGGTCGAGTCTGGAGACACGTGCTCTGTTTCCTTTAATTTTAAATTGTTACTCTTTCCATCTTAAAATAAATATTTTTTTTTAGTTTTCAAACATCTATATTTTATTATTCGTTTTATTCAAAAATTTTGAGAAAATATTATTTATTTTATTTTAAAACAATTTATTATTAGAAGTACTTTAAGTTTGACTTGTTTATTTTTATATTTTTGTAAATCGTTTAAATAAGACGAATAGTCAAATATTAATTTTAAAAAATCAAAAACAAAAGACAGAGAGAGCATTACATATATATACATACAAGTAGTTACACTCGCCCCTCATGAGCACGAAAATTAAAGAGAAATTAAAAAGAAAAAGCGTATATAAAAGAGAGAATGATAAATATCGAGTAATAAAATTTGAATACTATAATAACATGTAAATGCGAATGGATAGAATATGGATTATTTTGAGCTAAAGCTTTTACGACAATAATTTAGGTACGGAGAGATTAGTTTGACTTTATTAGTACTCATGGTTTACACTGCTGGATCGAGATCGGATCACGAGAGTTTACCTGTTTATTTACCTAAAGTCAGCATTCCTGCTGACAAGTCTAAATCAGCTTGCTTACTATATACTTTCTTCGTTTTTAAATTGATATCGCAGCTAATTTATAGTATCAACTTTGATCATTCATCTTATTCAAAAAATTAGTTCGAATATATAAAAGTTTAAGTTGTAATTTAAATAACTCTAATGATAAATCAAATTACAGCAAAATATATGATATTTATCAAAAAATTTTAATAAGATGAATGGTCAAAGTTGATGTTAAAAGTCGATGGCGACATCAATTTAAAAACGGAGAGAGTACTAATTAAGCGCGAAATCAACGACAGAGATATTTTTTCGCTAATCACCAAGGTTATCGTTAATTTTCACTACCGCTGAGTACACTTCTTTTTCGTTTGGAGGAATGTAATATTGATATGAGAACACTGAACAGCGATTAAAGGTGTTTTAATTGTAAAAGTTGAAGTTTCATTACTTATGGACTGTTTGGAACATATAAAGGGGGGGGGGGGGCTTAGTAGTAACGTATTACTATGTTTTATCATAAAATTTTGAACTAAAGATTTTATGTTATCCACAACAATTTAAGAATAGATAGATTAATTCAACTTCAGAGGCACTAGTGGATTACACTGCTGGATCGAGATCGGATCAACTAAAATCAGCTCAGCTCTGCTGCTGCCGCGTCTAAATCACCATGCTTACTTACGTACTCCAACTAATAGCAAAATCAACGGCCGAGATAGTTTTCTAATCACCAACATGATCGTTAATTCTCACTGCTGAATACAGATCACCAACGTACGTGATCACTTCTTTTTTTTTTGGAAGAATGTGCTGTTGATATGTGAACACTGAACAACAATTAAAGGTGTTTTAATAATACAACTTGGAGACGCCACCAATTAAACAAGACCACATTGCACATGCCTAAACTTAAGAAGTTTCATCGTTACTTAAGGCCTCTTTTGTAATGCATGAGTTTTAAAAAAGAATCAATTTAATTTTACAAGAAAAATATAGGATTTAGAAATTTCCCCGCAAATCAAAAGTGACCTTAGTAGTGATGTGTTATGTTTTGTCCTATAAATTTTGAACTAAAGCTTTTAGTTCCCAATAACAATTTAAGAACAGAGAAATTAATCTGTTGACTTCATTAGCCCTCGTGGTTTACACGGTTGGATCGAGATCGGATCGCGAGAGTTTACCTGTTTAATTTGCTAAAGTCAGCGCCGCTGCTGCTGCTGCCACGTCTAAATTAGCGATGGAGATAGTTTTTCGCTAATCACCAAAGTGATCGTCATTTTTCACTACCACTGAATACAAATCACCAACCTGACCACTTCTTTTTATTCGGAGGAATGTGCTATTGATATATGAACACTAGACAACAATTAAATGTGTTTTTAATAACAATAAAAGTTGGAGGCACCACCAATTAAACAAGACTACATTACACATGACTGAAGTCATTGAGTTCCTATTTGGAGCGGAGGAATTTTTTCCATTCTTTGTGTTTTTTTCTGTGAAATTGAATTGATTTCTATGAAATTCATATAAAATTCTTATGAAATTGCTGCGTTCAAAATGGGGCCTAAGAAGTTTCATTACTTAAGGTGGAGAGCATGAGTGTCACAGAAATTTAGAAATTTTTCCGCAAATCGAAGGGTGTCTTAGTAGTGAAGTGGTATATCCGATAAAAAAGAATTGCCTATGTTTGTCCACTATATAGATGATGAGAAGGGTGGTGTATTAATTCCTTGCGCCGAACAGGTCGGGTGACAGGAGACAAAAATCGTAGCGATAGGAGGCTGGAATTGGTGGATTTATCTATAATTTACAATTTATCGGGCAGATTGGCTGCGCAGCGAGCAGGCCACACGCCTCGTGTAGCCAAATTTCCACAATATGATAGTGTATGTACTGCTGCCTTCATCTAATAATATAAGCATTTGAGAAGGTTTATATTTGTCTAAAAATATAATCATTTAAGAATAATTGAGAGGTGACTGGATGGGGTTCATTTCATACTTGTTTTGTATTGAAAACAAAAGCATTCTTACATTTTTGGATGGATGAAAGAATATGCAAAATTTTGGGGCCTCTGGCCGGGCCAGGCACCCAATGGCCCCGCCCCAAAACAAGGGCACGGATCGACTGCATTAGTGACGGATTAAAGCAGCCAGTCACTATTTGCATAATATAATGATTTTATCACTACAATAAATTTGTATTAATCACAGAAATTATTGTTCATAATTGTCACGATGCATGTGAGCACAGACACGGCACATGCTTTGGAGCCACTCCGTCGCAGCGAGCATACCAGGCAGGCGAATGTTATACCCCCTCCCATCATTTTTACCCGTGGTTTTAGCTTTGGTATAGAAATTAAGAAAAAATAAACAAATATGATACGCACAAAACACAAAACAAGAAGGAAAGAAAAAGATAAAAATATAGATTTATTAAGAAGAAAAAAAATGTATTAAAAAATATATTAAAAATTGAGAATGACATATATTAAAAAACAAAATTTAAATGATAAAATAACTTATATTTTTTGGTGAACAGAGAGAGAGTAATACTCACTAGGCCGGAATGGCTGGTGGATCATTAGTCAGTTGGGCTCCTGCATGGGCTATAAATGTAGCAAATCTTATTTCGAGAGGGGTTAATCAACATATGAGGTGAACAATATCCTTCGTCTGTCTTCTTCTTCTTCCTTCCTCTAGCTACTCTTATCTTCTCTGCATCTTCCTCCCTGCCCCGATCCATCTCTGCTCTACGGTGCTCCCCCGCGAGACGCTAACAGTAATGCCTACTTTACTGTTCAATGGCACTGTTCATCACTGTATCACTAAGTCTTGACTGCCCGTTTCTCATCTGATGGTTCTGAGGAGAGGAAGGCTCCGTACTACCTACATTAATATCTAGATGCTGATTTTACCAATAAAGCTTCATGTGCTACTAGTATTTATGGATATAGGGAGTAACTTTTAGAAATGCTCTAATTAAGCATGTAGTTGTAAAAAATCAAGCTGATCTAGTTTTTTTTTTTTTTACATTAGAGGTGTAAACTAGCGATTATAAAGTTACCTCAAAACTATTCTAAAAAAAAAGTTGCCTCAAAACCAATCTGTGTTCAATAAAATCCCTTTTACTTTTGAAAAACTATTTATTTTTTGAACTAGAGGTTTGAAGAATATTCTTAGACGGTCTTGTTTGGGTATTGTGGTCTTTCAATACAAGGTATTAAGAAATTATGCTTTTAAAAGTCATTATCAAGTAAAATTATGGTTAAAAAAGAGAGGTCATGAATGAAGTTTTGAAAACAATAAAATGGTTGCACTATTACCAATACTATAATTTTGAAAACACCTACTTACTTTTTAAACCTAAAGTTTTTGATAAAACCGTAGTATTCTCCTAGTACTCTAAAAATACTTTGTACGAAGCTATTAAGAAACCACGGTTTTTAATAAGCAGTTGAGAAAGCCATAGTTTACAAAAAAAAAGAGTCAAGAGTAAAGTTTTTAAAACTACAAAATGACTACAATTTTATCAATAACATGGTTTTAAAAACTACAAATTTTGTTACATTCAAATACCTAGTAATTTTTTAGATAATTACAAAATTCTCTCACTTTCTAGGACCAAAGTTTTTATCAAAACAATAGTACTCAAAAATACTTTACATCTAAACAATGCCTTGGTGCCTATTTTTACGAAACCATCCTCGTCCGTGATGTCCATCCTTTGGCTTCATCAAAGACAAAAACGGAAGGCAAAGCGAAGGATTGCCACGGCCCCCCTCCACGTCACCGAAACGGCGCGTTTAGCTGAGCAAATCCGGCGCTCACGTCCGCGCGGTTTGGATCGGCGACCCGCGAAAGGCGAAACCCCGGAAACAACAATTAAAAAAAAAAAAAACGATGCGCGGGAGAACCTGCCGTCCACTTCCGTCTCGCACTTGCATAGCCACCCACCCACTGCCTCCTTCCACGTGGGTCCGGATTAGCCCCACAGGGTGGGTCAGTGCACTGTGGCTAGCCAAGCCTCAGTGAAAAAAAAGTAGCCGAAGCATTTTCGCGGGAGCCTCCTCCGGACGCGCCTCACGGATTTGAGCGCTGGACAATAAACCGCCCTCTACGTGAAAACCAAACGCACCGGTATACATACCCTCCCAGTCACATCGAAGTGCGGATGCAGGACGCTATGGCCCACACGTCATTTGAGACGAGTAACAAACGAAAGAGTGGGCGAGCAGGACCGACAGCTGGATCGGACGCGTGTCGCTGTAGCGGGCCCACGCGTACGGATCGGTTGGTTTGCTTCTTGGCTCGCTCGCTGCAGCGCCAGGCGACTCAGGCTCGGCTTGGCTGCACGGCACGAGGGAGGCATGTGAGGTGGGCCCACGGACGGGCTCACGGCTCGCGTTATCGCCGCCGATATCTATCCCCCGGGCCCCGGCACCCCATCTGCGCAGGGCCCTTCTTTAATTATTTCATTCGCCAGCTTTTATCTTTTTATTTTTTTAGTTAAGCCCACTGGCAGTCTGCAGCTGCAGGTTTCTTTAATTCTGCACTCTTCCTTTTTTTTAGCAAAAGAAATTTGTCTACAGATCAACTTACTAGGGATGCAAGTGGATATGATCATGAGCCTATATATTGTTTAAATTTTACACATAAATACCTACGAGTTGGGACTCCTTTAAGCGTTCTGTATAGTTTGTAAACAAGAATAATTCAAAAAATATTTAAATTTTTTAAATTGTACTGGTATTTGTGTAAATTCTATAGGTCTAATATGGAAATAAAATTTCACAAAAAATATAGAATATATATATATATATATATATTCTTGAAATCCAAAGGATACGACGGTAGTTAGAAAATTTTTGTATTTTAGAGGGTCTCAAATGCTCAATTTATCTCTCGCTGACACTCACTATTAAGGGTTGGATTCTAGAAAGCAGGATCACCTTGGTACCCGTAGCAGTTCTCTTCCCAGCGGCATCTCATCGACCCCGGCTGATCCAAGCCGTCCGATTCGAGCCGTCAAAAAGGCAACTGGAGCCGAGACTGCACGTTAAAGCCGGCTCATCCGCTCCCTTCCTCGCACTGCGCAGTTGGAAAGCATTCAGTGCCCTCTCTCTCTACCCGGATCACTCTCTCTCCTCGCTCCTCCATGCTTGGATCTTCCTCGCAGCATTCCCCGCAGCCCGATCCATCGCGTCCCAGCACAATTGACCTCCAAAGGCGGGTTCTTGATCCGTAGAAACGTCGGCCTGGATCGCTTCGTGGATCGATCCGGTGGCCATTGCAGCTGGATCCGAGCAGGTGAGCCCGGAATTCACACTCTGCTTTCTACTCCGATCTGCATTTCTTGATCTTGTTCCGGGGAATTCTGATGGGATCGTTGGATTTGCTGGATCACGCTCTTATTAGAGGTCAATTGCCGTTTTAGCTCTGTGAGAGAGTTAAACGTGTAGTTTTTTTTTTTCTCGAAATTGTTGCATTTGCTGCGGTTTTTCTTGCTGAATTCGATGGATGCACTTTGGATCGAGTTGGTGAATTCCGTTATCGAGTCTGGAATTTTGCATCAAAGTTGCATTTTGAATTCTGCTGGTACTTTTTCCTTGATTGGATCAATCTTCCTTTGCATTGTTTCGACATGGAATTTCTTCAATAAATTATGCCTTGCGTATTTTAATGTTTATACATCTTCTGTGCCATTTAATTTTGTTAGTTGGAATCTGAAACTAGATTATAAGGTTCATTTGATTGGCTGATTGCACGTAGTACAGTCGCAAAAAAAAAAAGATTGCACGTAGTAGGAAAGATCCTGTGTATCTTGAGCCTTTTATTGCTGTACAGTACTCAACTTCACCACACTAAAATGAAATTTGCATTTGTAATTGAATATTTGTTGAATCCTAGTTTCCCATGCAAATTTCAATCAAAATTGCGTAGAAAAATTATGGTCTTTCGCTACATCACTATTACGATCCGTTTTCTTCTAAGAATTTGATTTTGTTCTCTCTACGAAATTTATCATGGGTTTAACAGTAAATTCATATTTTAATTGCCTTACCTGACACATCTATTTATATTTGACAGATCATAGATGCGATCTGTTAGTTTCAGAATTAAAAACTGCATTAAAAATATATATGGACGTCAATTGGGGAAAACGCACTACGACATGATACTATAGCGCTCTGTTCTGATCGGCTCTGTTTGTCACTAATACCTGAAATCTCCATCACTCACTTTCAATCCGAATTTACTGAAGATCCGAACATGCAAAATGTTACCCCCATCTTTAAATTCTTGTGGATGAGATCACAATTCAAGATTATTTTGCAGAAAATAGGTACTGCTTATGCAATTTTCCATAAACAGATTTTATAGTTTTGATCACGAAATGTTATTTCAGATATATTAGTTACACCGTGTTGTATGCATGAAAGGCTAACATTCGCGATGCTCCTTGGACACATAACTTTTATTATTGCTAATCCAGTGAGCAACAAGCAGTTTTTTGAGCTGGTGGTGGGGCCTGGTAAGTGTATTCGCCAATTCGGAACCATCATGGTTCGTGGTTAGGAATCAACAACACTTTCCAGCTTGTTTGCAATCCTGTGATGAGATATTTAATCAAATCCGTATCGTGTTACATGGAGGCGTCACATCATCTAGGTCGTTTTCAGGATGCATTGCTTGTACCTTGAAAAACCTTGAAAATTACTTTTCCTAAAAATCCTTTGAATTTGATACAAAGTCACATGTTTGAAGCTGAGAGATTCTAGTGGCATGGCATCTAATCCATTCCAGCTGTCACAGTTTTAATAAGGATACACAGTTTTATCAAAGCCTATCAATACATCAATATTCAAATGCATGATTTTTGCAGTCTTCTGTAAATCTTGAACATTATTTAGATTTGGATATTTCTCTGGCACTGTGTTGATGGTGCTATTTATTGTTTGCTGTTGAGAGTCAATCATGTCTTCATAATGAATTGAGTTGGTTGTATATTATTTCTCAGGTTCGCCAGGTGATCAGGCCAGAGAGGCAGTCTGATGATGGAGACTCAACTGTGTTCTTCAAGGGTTTTGTCACTTCCATGGGATGAAACCGGTGATGAGGAGCATTCGGTGCTTCCTCGGCATACCAAGGTTATTGTCACTGGAAACAATCGAACAAAGTCTGTGTTGGTTGGCCTTCAGGGCGTTGTCAAGAAGGCAGTTGGCCTTGGAGGCTGGCATTGGTTGGTGAGTATTCCTTCCTATTATTTAGTTATCCCACTAAAACGTTGTTTAGTTGCTGATTCTCAATCCTGTATTCGGTGTTTGACAACTGAAAGAATAATGCTGAACTCACTTCTTAGAAAGTAGTCAGGCAATTTTTACAGGTTGTACCAACCAATGCTATATGCTTTATGCTTGCTTTGACTGTCCAAAAATCAAAGCAGGTATATAAGCAGACATTTGGAGTGTTTAATCCGATTATTGTATTTTCATATAGTTCTTGATATATTCTTGCAAACCAGGTTCTAAAGAATGGCGTGGAGGTGAAGCTGCAGAGGAATGCTTTGAGTGTCTTGGAAGCTCCAACAGGCAATGAAGAAGATGATGATATTGATGGCAACAATTCATTTTGCAGCAGCTCTGACATGGGAGAAAAGGACAAAGATTATTGTAAGACCATGGAATGAAGTTGAATTTTACATAGTTGATCCTAACTGGACTACAGTAATTCAATAAAATGACTATCTCTCTGATTTTTTTTTTATCTGCAAGTAGCAAGCATAGAGTATCAGAAGCCAACAAAGCGAAGGGCCCGGCATACAAGACCGTGGTCCTCCTGTGAAAAGTCCAGCAACCGAGGAAACTGTCATTCAAGTTTGAAGCTGCAAGCGGTAATTACTAAATCACTATCACGATTGGAGAAAAGGTGTATATTAGTACTATTTTGTGGTTAAGATTGTGCCAACTGCTATCTGAGTTTCAGATTCAATGTGACCTGTTGTGGATCACGTTGCATGGGCCATGGTTTGGTAGGGCTTTTTGTTATGATACGCTTCCTTGCTATCTCACCTTAGTCATCATGCATGAGTGTTTTTTCTTTTCTTTTTTCCCCTTCAATAATGACAAGTTTTTATTTCCTGAGTGGGACAAGAAAAAGTTAGCATTAGTAACATTTCATTCAGCTTACTTTGTAATTTGCCATGGTGTCGGCACATAGCATTTTACTGATCCAAGTATATTCTTCCTTTTATTACGCAGAGAGTAAATCTGACAAAGCTTGGTACACCAACACTATGGAAGTACTGGAAACACTTCAACCTTGTAAGCAGCCTCCATGTTGCCATCCATCCTATTTATTCTGAACTAACAAATGAACCTGGTTTCTCCATTTTTGTACTCTTTGCATTTTGTTGTTTCCACTTAAAACCCCAAAATCTTTTGCAGGTAAGCATGAACCCCAATCCATCGAAAGAGGAGCTCTTCCATGGGGTCCAGCAGCACTTCCAGTCTCAGGTAGTGGCACAATTATTACTGCCAACCTGTTGGCCAGCAGTAGAATCTTCACAGTTTTCTTGAGATCATAATAAAAATAAATAATCTAATCTTTGCCTCTCTGCTCCTCCAAATGCTAAAATCAGAAGCAACTGGATGAGTTGCAGGTCATCCTGGACTTCATTCGCACAGCAAAGAGGCTCAAGACCATGTACAACTCCTAGCCTGCCTCGCTTTAGTCACATATCCGTCTTACCTGCCCCAGTTGTGCGATAGATCTCAAGATCTGGATTCGCATAATTTATAAGGTCTTGAGGGTTTGGACAAAAAATTAGGGGTGGATTTAATCAGTTATTTTCTTTTACTTGTAATGATCATGGATTATGTAATAACCCATGTTAGTGTCCAGTGTGGACTTTCAAAGATCTCAGCTATTGGAGAGATAATAGTATAATGTATAGCTAGTGCTATGGTCAACAAAATGCATGCCTTTATTTTTCATCCACGTATTGTGCTGTGTGGCCTCTTTGACCCGGGGCTCTTTTGCCCCAAAAGGGTTCCATGAGCAATGCGGATGCCGTCTAGATTTCCGTGCAGTCAAAATGAAATTGTTTTTCCATGGACCACATCGAGATGTGTCCTCGTCGTCCAATGGGAAAAACAATAATGTAAATGTTGTTACTTAGCTTAGTAAAAACTTATAAAGTCTAATTTATTTCTCTTCTCTCAAGTACAGTCAAAGTTCAAATAACCTCTTAAAATATGTTTTGGTTTATTTTACCCAGTTAAAACATGAATTTGAGTTAATTTATCCTCTTATAAAATTTACGAGATGATAAAACATCATAACACATTTTAAAAAAATACATTTTGATTTTTTTACCATTTTTTGCATATAGTTTTTAATCTCAAAGAATAATTTACTATTAAATGTCTTTCCCTAAAAAATGATAAAAAAATATAATCATTTTTTAAACATGTGTTATGGTATAGTTTATTATTTTGTAAAGTTTCATATTAAGACTATACTCGTGTATTGAGAAACAAAAAAGACAAATTATATGAAGGGGTAAATTAACTCAAAATCTTATTTTAGTGAGATAAAATAAATTAAAATACAGTTTAAGAGGTTATTTAAACTTTAGCTATACTTGAGGAGAGTAAATTGGACTTTATCCAAAAGTTTATGGGAGAATAAACAATACGGAGGTGCTAGACAGGCACATCAATGTATGTTCTTCTATTAAATGAACTACTTATTATTTACTTCTTTACAATTTATTTTGCTTGTTCAACCTCACAAATAAAAGAGTAAAATGTAAATTATATTTGTAGGATGCACTCTCCACTTAAAAGTAAACTACTTATTTTACTTCTTTTTTATTTTTATGGCACGGTAATGTTTTAAACCTGTTTCTAGATGATAGACATAATCTTACCCTATATTGTAAAAAATAGTTCTAAGAACTTTCACTTTGAACTAGACAACAAATCGTGTAAGCGATTGAACTGACCAAATTAAAATGTTTTCAGATCTCAGTTGCACTGAGAATTTTTTATTACTTACTCTCTCGAATTTTAAAATATTATCACCATTAACTTCTAACATCAATTTGCACTTCACCCTCAACTATAAGGTGGGTGCACTTCACCCAAACTTTTAAAACCGGATACTTAACCCCCCGAAAGTATTAAAAATCATCTAAATAAGCCACTAGGCTGTTTTAGATGTGGTTTTAACGTTTGTGGGCTCACATGTCAGTTTGAAATAAGTCTATTTCACTCACTCAATTATCAATAGTAGCTTACTTCACAGTACCTCAAATTTTAAAAATTAGACTTTTAACCCCAAGTATTAAAAATTGTCTTAGGTAACCTTCATGTTATTTAAACAGTTTGCAATACCATATAGGGTTAAAAGTCTGATTTTAAAGTTTGAATCTAGGGTGAAGTAGATCACCATTGATGGTTGAGTGGTGAAATAGACTTATTCCAAACTGACGTATGTGTCTATAAACAGTAAAACCACCGTTAAACTGTTTAAAGGGTTATTTAGATGATTTTCATTACTTAAGAAGGTTAAGTATCCAATTTTAAATGTTGGGGGTGAAGTGCACCCACCTTCATAGTTGAGGGGGTTATTTAGACTTATCCTTTTTTATTTTTATGGCATGGCATATTTTAAACCAGTTTCTAGATGATAGACAGCATTATACCCTATATTGTAAAAAATAGTTCTAAGAACTTTTACTTTGAACTAGACAACAAATCGTGTAAGCGATTGAACTGACGAAGTTAAAATGTATTAAGATCTCAGTTGCACTTAAGAAATATTTTTATTACTTACTCTCTCCAATTTTAAAATATTATCGCCATTAACTTTTAACATCAATTTTACTATTCGACATATTCAAAAAATATAATATATTTTATTATGAAATACTTTATCATTAGTAGTATTCGAAACACAACTAATAATTTTACACGTTTGAATACATTTTTTGAATAAAACAATAATTAAAATTAATATTAGAAGTTAACAATATCAATATTTTAAAACAGGCGAGAGTATGTTAGGCGGACAAATAAATTGTTTCGCGACCCACGTAAGCTTTTGCGATTGAAAAGGGCAGGCATATCCATGGAGCCGAAAATGGTCACATGGGCCTCCATCTCCGCGATCGAAAAGGGCCGGCATGGAACAATTCATATCTCAATTGAAGCAGAACAGGGTGCATGTGCTAGAAAGCATTTCAATGAGATCCCAAGATCCAAACAGTCTTAGGGCTTGTTGCGACTTCTTAGATGTCGGGCCTCGACTATTACACCAGAGAAAATCACAACCCACCAAACATATTAGACGGCCCAATTCAACAATGATAATATTTTTATATAAAGGGACAATAGTGTTTCAGCCATAGATTTAAAGTCTAATTGTAATTGAGCTATTAATTTTTAAATTTTGTGATTCATCTATCACTTTTTGAAAGCTAACCTTAATCGTACCACAATTCCGTTAAGTAACTCTACGGTGTTCACTATTTGTATGAAAAGACAAAATTGTCTTTCGTGATTGTATCATGATTTTGTTAATTTTATCGTATTTATACAAGAATTCAAATTCAAATTTAAGATTTGAATTATGTATAGAATTTTATCAAAATTTTAAATTTTAAAATGTTCAAACATGTACTTGAAATTTCAAACTTTTTAAATCTGAATTTTAAATGTTCAAAATTTTGAAACCGAACTTTAAAATTTTCAAAATTTCGAAATTTGAAAATTTTAACTTTTCAAAATTTTGAAAACAAAATGTGGAAATTCCAAATTTTCAAAATTTTGAAATCTAGATTTAAAATTTTCAAAATTTTAGATTTCAAACTTATATAAATTTTGATCAAATTTTGGCACATTTCGAATTTTGACCATAAAATTAACAAAATAATGGTATATGTACAAATGACAATTTTGTATTTTTACACTAAAGTTAACACCGTTAGAGTCATTTAATGGACCTATGGTTCAATTGAAATTGGCTTTCAAAAAGTGATGATTGAATCATAATTAGACTAAAAATCTATGTCTGAAACACAATGGCCCTTTATATAAATGATCCAAACAAGTGGGTGGAAACATTTGCTGGGCAACACAGAGAGATCCCCATAGAAACTTGTATTATGGTATTTAAAGAACATATGTTCTATACTCTCGTTTTCCGTACACTAAGGTACATAATTTGCTACCCTCCCAATTTCTTTTTCCAAGATTGTCTGCTTGTTTGTTTTCACCATGTAAGCCCCCC
>BCLF01000042.1:124108-234156 GCA_001602275.1 Zoysia japonica
AACCCCCCCCCCCCCCCCCCCCCAATTTTAACATTAAACAGCCATAGACAGCTAAATGAGTTAGCTTTGCACCCTACCGTTTGAGTTCTAGCTTCGCCATTGTTGGGAAGTGAGGATACTAGCAAGTATCTAAGAACACATTTTGAATGTTGGAATGAGAAATAAAAGTGAACAGAGCGAGTATTGTTTAGTCGACTCAGTTGTGAGTAAGGGAAGATGCATGCCAGATGATTGTGGATTCGAAGCATTAGCTAGGAACAGATCAAGGATAATGTCCATGGATCAACATTGACAAGTACATGTACATTCGCGTACGGACTACGGAACGGCTGTTAACCGAAGTATAGTTATTAATCCTGTTTGTGCACCTAACACATGCATGGGCTCCTCGTATTCGCCCTCTCATCATGGAAGATTCCAACACTGACTTCGTCACAGATTTCATGGGAGCGGTTTACTTGCACACAATTAATACCCACGATTATTAGGATAACAAAAATGTGTTTACCTGTGAAGTCGTTCAAATGAAGTTTCTAACGGATCATAGCAACGCACGGTAGACCACGTACGGGGACAATTTGACTATAGAAACAGCTGAGCAAATTCTAATGCGTCTACTGGATGAGGCCACGAACATGAATCTGATCCTAGGAAGTTTCCAGTTGAATTTTCTGACATGGACGATGAGTAATTAATGGAGTTTTTTTTTTTTTTGAAGAAAAGGCAGGAGCACTGGCATTCGTTAAGAGGGGAGGGAAAAGTACATACAATCTCCAAACACATAGGCACACACGGGTGGCAACAGGCCACCATTACGACGTTTCAACAGGGGGCCCGACAGAGGAAACAATATCATACAACGCTAATTCAAAGACATGTTTAAAGGAGTGCTCCTGTAACTCAAACAACCTACAATTGCTCTCTTTTCAAATACGCCACCAGAAGGAAAAGAGAATGCCAGCCATACTTCTCTTAACAGCTTTGGAGCCGGAAGAAGTAATCGAGGTGAACCATTGCAGAGTTTCGTTTGAGTTGAAGATATTATGATCATCACTGAGGTTCAGTTTGTCCGCTATATAGTCCCAGGCTGCTTCAGTGAAGTTGCAGTGAGAGAAGATGATCTGCAGTTTCTTCCATACAAAAACAGAGAGTGCAAAGAGGATCATCGGACCAGCTTCGTTTGATCAGATTATCTGCTGTAAGAATTTTACCCTTAACAGCCAGCCAAGCGAAGAATCGACATTTAGGCTCAGTAGCAGCTTTCCAGACATATTTAGATTGAAAAGGGATAGAAGCTCCTAGGAATTGCGCACTGTAGGCCGAAGAGACCGTGAGTTGTCCATTCGGAGTCCATTTCCAAACAATGTGATCTTTCTCCTGCGACAGAGAAACATCTTTAAGGAGGGTGAATAACAAGATGAATTCATCAAGCAAAGTTTCTCCTTGGATATTTCTCAGATTTCTAATCCAGTTTCAGCTGTGAAGTTCAACTTAACAGTCTTGAACTTGAATCTAGCCTGCAAATAAAGGTTAGGAGCAACTTCCTTAGGTGCTAAACCACCCAACCATCTAGCATCCCAGAAAGGTGTGTCTTTGCCATCCCCAACCGTGATCGTTGAAGAGGCGAAGAAAAGATCTCTTTCTGTTTTGTCCCTCCAGTTCATTAAGGGCTTCTAGGGTCTCTCTCTGACATCCCATTGGTGCCAGAGCCACTTCAGTCTAAGGGCCCTGTTGAATCACGACAGGTCCTTGATGCCCAACCCACCAAGCTGTTTTGGTCTTGTACATACCCGCCGATTAACTAGGCAGTGTCCCCCTTTGACTTTGTCCGGATCATCACCTCTCCACAGGAAGCTCCTTCGAAAGCGATCAATCTGGTGGATAGCCCATTTGGGAAGCTTGAACTCCGTCATAAAGTATGTAGGCATAGAGGAAAGTATCTCTCTCCCTGAGTATGATAGTAAATTACGTTTCCATCCAGGGAGGCGAGCCCCAATTTTCTGGATCAAGGGCTGAAGGGAAGCTTTGGAGAGTTTTTTAACATGCAGAGGTAGGCCCAAGGAAGTACATGGGAAGGAGGACAATTGCTGGTGTTGATCAACAACTCCTGAAAGGTCTATGTTCTGACAGCAGATAGGGAACACCTCAGTCTTGTCCAGATTGGTTACTAGGCCTGACGCTTCCCCAAATATCTGTAGGAGAAATTTTGTTGCCAGAAAATCCTCTTTAAATGGCCTTATGAAAAGCGCAGCATCATCAGCGTACAGAGAAAGCCGGAGTTTGTCCCCTTGCTGATGAAAACTCTGAAGAATCCCTTTTTGATGCGCAAGATTGAACAGCTTCTGAAGAGGTTCAATGGCTAAGAGGAAGAGACGCTTGCCCGGTTCACCATTGAGAAGGAAAGTGGAGGAGGCCGTACACCACAAGGCTGAGATCCAATTCCTCCATCTTAACCCAAAACCAAGATGGGACATCAATTGACCGAGTCGAAGGCTTTAGAGATATCTAACTTAATGAACAGGGCAGGAGTTATCTTCTTGTGCAGACTTTTGAGAAGAGCTTGAACAAAAAGGAAATTATCGTGGATAGCACGTTTCTTAATGAAAGCATTCTGACTCAGTGAGATCAAGTGGTCAAGTTCAGGAGCGAGTCTGTGTGCCAGAATTCTTGTCACTAATTTAGCAAAGGCATGCATTAAGCTGATAGGCCTATAGTCCGAGATAAATCTAGGGAAGCTCTTCTTGGGTATAAGCACCACATTAGCTTGGTTGAGGAACTGCAAACCCTGCTGATTCATGTGATAAAACTGGTCCAGAGCAAGCATGAAATCTTCTCTTATGATCTCCCAACAGGAAGAAAAGAAAATACCTATGAAACCATCGGGACCAGGGGATTTTTCTTTGGGCATACTCTTAATTGTATAATACACTTCCTCCTCGGAGAAGTGAACTTCTAGATGCTAAAGGTTTCTTGGTTCCCAATCAAGCATAGAGAGGTTGATGGAGTGCTGCCTAGGAAGATAGGTGCCCAGGTGCTTGTTGAAGTGATCAAGGACAACTTGCTGTTTCTCTCTTTGGTTGGAGATCACACCATGCTCAGTTTCTAAGTTTTGAATGAAATGTTTCTTCTTCCTAGCACTGGCCATAAGATGGAAAAACTTAGTGTTTGCATCACATTTTTTCAGCCAGATCAGTCGGGATTTTGCCGGGCTCTCATTTTTTCAATAGCAGCAATACCCAAGATCCTATGCTTTAACAATTTTTTCAAGAACTCTGCAGCAGATAGCTGTCTAGTTTCCTGAACCGTATCTAACTGTTGAATCACCTCTCTGCAAATAGCAAGAGCAAGTTTGCCGTAGGGGATCAAAGACTTCAACCAGCATCTAAGGGCTTTGGCAGTTCTATTCAGCTTAGTGTTGAGGGTCAGGAACGGCTTAAGATTACCCAAGATAGGCTGTGTCCAAGCCTGTTGTACACACTCTTTGAACCAGTCAACCCAGTAAGATTCAAACTTGAATCTATAATCAATGAAAGCTGGAGATAGCGGTTGAAGGAGGGGGCAGTGGTCCGAAGCCGAGGAGGATGAGGGGTGCAGTACTAGACTCGTGTAGAATAGTTCCCAAGAGCTTGAACAGAGCACTCGATCAATTCTGGCCATAGTTGGAGAGTCTTGTTCATTAGACCAGGTGAACCGCTTACTGATCAACGGGACTTCCTTTACTTCCATCTTGTTCAGGGTTCGTCTAAACCGAAGCATCATTCTTCTATTAAGCCTATCATTGCTTTTGTCCTGGTCTTGGTAGATTAGATTAAAGTCTCCCCATAACCAACCAGGTTGGCAGAGTAGTTAATTTGAGGTCAGTCAGTTCCTTCAAAAAAAGACGCTTCTCCAAGTTCTGTTGGGGCCCGTAGACACCAGTAACAGACCACTGTGTAGGCGACCTAATATCCGAAACTGTGGCTGTGACTGAGAAATTAAGCACTTGCATCTGAGAAAGCAACAGAAAACGACCATTAGTTGCTAAGATGATACCTCCTTTTGTGCCAACATATTCTGGGCCGAGAGCGTTGCTGATCAGAGAGGAGTTCACAAAGTCAAGTTTAGTCTCCTGCAGGCAAACAAAACAAGGCTTATAGAGCTGGACTAATTGTTTCACAGCTTCCTGCCTGGCCGAACCATTGAGTCCTCTCACATTCCAACTTAACATAACATAGTTTGAAATCGCATTATCTATAGAGGAACCAAGCAAAGCAGCTTAATATAAACAGAAGCAACAAATAACAATGAAAGGAGATCCCAAATCTCCTCAACAGTTTCCATACGAACATCAGGTGCACCCACCAGTTCCAGAAGCACGACAAGCACACATGGAGGTCCCCATACAAGACATGCGAGCACAGGTCACAAAACAACCACGCCCTGGTGCGATGACACAAACATATGTGTCACAGGTCCAAAGTAGCACCGAACGACGAAGATGCAGCTCTCTTGACAGACAAGAGGCGACTACCAAAAGAATGACATCAGGGAGAGAAAGATACATTGAAGAAAGCGAACGGCTCCCCGAAGTCGACAGAACAGAAAAATAATCACTCATTGATAACTGCTTTGGACTGCTTCTTGATCTTCTTATTCTTCTTCTTGGCGATGTTACTCTTCGAACTTAGCTTCTTCTTCCTCTTCTTTTCTGTGACCTCAGTAAGTGTTTGAATAGCTTCAACTGCAGAGGCAGTCAGCGGTTTCTTGTAAGTGTCCAGATAGGCCTGCGTAGTGGAGTCATTCAGTGTCTCATCTTCCTGAATCAGACCCCATTTTTTAGCAAGCAGATCCTGTGCAAGTTTACCATGGGCTTTTGCTTTGTCTGCTTACTCCGCAATCTGGGGCTGGACCTCACCTTCTTCTTAGTAATAGAGCTCATAACAGCATCAGAGCTAGTCATCTCATCAACACAATCTGCAAAAGACACATGAAAATTCTTGGGGCCAGAACAAGCCTGAACCTTGGAAGCAGGAGTAATCAGGACAGAAGAAGGCAGCGGTTTAGTGATAGACTCCTTGAAGGCTTTGAGAGTGATGTTAAAGTCCTCTTCTAGCAAGTCACCTGTGGGGCCTGAAGGAGGATCACCTCCAGGACTGACCTCAAGACGACAGTCCACGGACAGAGATTGAGCTGGAGCCGTGAGGGACAAAGAATTAGCACCAACTTCAGCCAGGTTGGGATCAAAGTCCAGTGCGGCAGCAGGTTGGCACATGGTTCCTTCAGCATTTCTTTCCTCTGGAACAAACTCCTGCTGAACAGATTGAACTTCCACATTGAGACTCCCTTCAGAGTAAAGAGTTGTTGTGCCATTCTGAGGGCCAGCAAAAGGTTGATCCAATGGATTAATCACAATGGCATCCGAGGTCCTCTCACATAGCTGATGCTTCAGGTGAACTTCTGCCTTCCACACACTGCCGCGATGAGACTGAATGACAGACTTCTCCCTTCATAAACCTCTTGTTGCCCTTTTTTCTTCAGCAGAAAGGGCCAAACGTGAAAGGGGGGGGGGGGGGGTGCGGAGAAAAGCTCCTCCGGTCTTGTGATATCCCCAAAATTCAACCAAAAAACAAAAATCAAAATTTAAAAATTTTTGCTAACAAAATGCTAACCGATTTTCCGTTCTCTCCTCTTTCATTCAAAAGATAAAATTTCGTGTAAAATTTAAACCTCTCTTAATTTGAAAATTTTCCAAATATTAAAACTTAAGTGTGATCAAGTGTTTGACTCTTTCTTTTGCTTATTTTGATTTGCTTGAATTTTAATTCCCTGAATTCATTTGAATTTAATTGAAATTCATAACCAATTTCAATTCCCTTCTATCAAAAATTCTGGAAATATTTGAATTTTGATTCTGGCCCAAATCCATCTCTTTCCTTCCATTTTCCGGCCCATTCTCGTGCAGCCCAAATCCTATTCTTTCCCACGCGGGCCGCCCCCTTCCTCCGCAGCCTCAGCGACATTCCGGTCCAGCCCACACGTCACACCCCCCTTCTTCCTCCTCCTCCCGTCAGCGCAGCCCGCCAAGAGCTCGCGCGCTCTCCACCGGTTGGCCGGTGACTAGCCGACCTGTCATGCGTGCACTGCAGCCATGCTGCCATCACTCGCCCCGCCTTTACTCCTTGGCCCCACCTCCTCTCCGTTCTCTCTCTCTCCTCGCCTGTCAAAGGCCGCGCGCGTCGCCGCCGACCCCTCGCGCCCGCGTCATCCCAACGTGCACACAGGACCGCCGCCGTCCCTTCGCACCCGCCTCATTCTGACGTGTGCACAGTGCCGCGCCACGCCCCGGACGCGTCGAATTAAGCCGAGCCCATACCGCCGGCCGTACCTCCACCCATACCCTCTTCGCCTATAAATTGAAAGTGCATCTACACCCTTAGTGGGTTTTGGTGAATTGAATGACAATATGATTAAAGGACTAACATTATTTGTTGAGTTGATGAGCAGGTTGTTAATCCTAAAAGAGTATTAAAATATCTTGATTCATGATGACTATCATATCCCTTTCAATCAAGAATACATGGATCCTAAGTCAAAGTGAAATTGTTATAAGCAAGAGTGAGATCAAGAGATATGTGTACTCTAAGTAAAGATCCCATCAAAAATTCACTTGTCACATGAAGAATGAAGAGGTGTTCATCCTAAGTCAAGCGAAGAAGAAATAAGCAAAATGAGGTTAAAAGTTATGAGTGTCTAAAGATTTAAGAAATGTCTCAACAAGAAGCTACTTGACTTGCAATGATAAATGTGGATGTTAAAAGAAAGTCAAGAGAAGCAAAGACAAGCAAAAAGAGAGATCAAGACTTATGATGAATCAAATTAAAGATCTCTACATGAAGCTACTTGACTTGCAAAGGTTGAAGTTGATGTCAAGGAAACCAAGAGAGGTTGTGCTAAGAAAAAATGAAATCAAGAGTTATAATGAATTATATTTAAGATCTTAACCAAAAGGTCTTTGTTTGTGAAGTTGACATCAAAGAATTCAAGAAGCATTCATTGAAGATACAAGGCAACATTTGACTCAAGTTAGTGAGAAGGTAAAGGATTAACTTGACGGTGTCGTGATGGACCGGGAAAGGGAGAAAGGCAAGAAGGAGTCTTGACGCCGAAGAACCTTAGTACCGGAGAAGGACAAATTGAGTTGAATCGTGGTTGACCTTTCAAGCTACAAGAAGTCATATTTTCTTAAGTGTCGATATTCTATTGAAAAAAAAAGAAGTATCTTTGAAGCATTTAGTAGATATTGATCACATAAATTGAAAGTTTCCAAGATGACTAGCTCAAAACGAAGTCGCTCAAGCAAAACGTGTGTTGCTCATCCTCAAGAAGCAATTTTATGAAGAAGTGGCAAGATTCAAGAATCAAAGCTCAAGTGTTCATTATAGCTTTTTCTTTATTTCTTGAGTATAAGTTTGCCGCTCTATTAAGAGAGATGCAACATAGATTAAAACATAATCTCAGTGCTCATGCACACCTAAGTAAGAAGAGAGAAACATAATGGCCATACACCTTCATAAGTTTTGCAGAGACAGGAAAAACAGAAAGTTCCAGTTCTCGCAGTTTTTAGCAAAATCAGCTAAGTTTACACCGGAGTGCCTGACACTTTCTCGGAGTGTCCGAGCAGCCCTCTCTGTGGTCGAGGTTTTATCTTCCGGAGTGTCCGACACTTTGCCGGAGTTCCCAAACCAGAGGTTCCGGTTAGGTTAATCGGAAGTTCTGGTTTTCTCTGGGTTGTGTCTAACGGCTAGTTTTTTGAGGGAGAGGTTTATATACCTCCTCTCTCCCTTTAGTGGTAGCTGCTGGTGTTGACTACGTCCATAACTGAGCCAAAGCATTCTAGAGCTCTCCCCAACCCCTCTTTGTGAGGTTTGTGTGATTTGTGAGAAATCATAAGTGTTGGGTTGAGAGATTGCTTTTTGAGAGCATATTTGAGCACTCCCATCCATTGAGCACTTGAGCATTGAGTTGCAGATCCGTGAGCTTTTGTTACTCTTGGAGGTGAAGCCTCCTAGACGGTTTGGCATCGCTCGTTGAGCCACCAAGTTTGTGGTGTGCCACGGGAAAGTTTGTACGCAAGGGAAGAAGCAAGATAGTGATTTGAGGGCACCTCCGCAAGGGAAGAAGCAAGATAGTGATTTGAGGGAAGTGGTTGAAAGAGACCCGGCTTGGAGTTGGCCTTGTGAGCAGCTCAAGCTTTCTCAACGGAGACGTAGACGACTTGGGAGCAAGTCGTTGAACTTCGGTGAAACAATTTCTCGTGTCCTTGTATTGATTTGCATTTCTTGTTTCATTAAGTTATGCTTGTGACTAACCCTTTATTCTCTCTGAATCAAGTAGCTATCTTGTTCCTTGGACTCTTTTAGGGGTGCCTAGCAAGTTTCTCGAGAAATCTCTCAAAGTTCAGGTTTATCCCTCTGTCCCGAGAAAACCGAAAGTTCTGGTATCATAAACCGAAAGTTCCGGTTTAGGCATTTACTTACTGTGCTATGTAGGCAAAACCAGAAGTTCTAGTTTTACAAACCAGAAGTTTCGGTTTTAGCAGTTTTAATTTTTGCTGCAAGTTTGTGTTAATTTTTAGGAACCCCTATTCACCCCCCTCTAGGTGAGATATAGGTCCTTTCATAAATAGCAACCTCAGACGGCCCCTCCTTCTCTCGCACGTGCTCAAAACTCTCTCTCACTGCCCCTTCGGCTCAAATCTCTCTTTTTCCCCCAAATAGCGCCGCCTCGGCCGCCGCCGTGATTCCACCTCTTTGGCGAGCTTTGGCTCCTCCTCTTGGCGCCTGCGGCTCGCCCTCAACCCCCTCCTTCAATCCTCGGTCACGCTAAACTCTCCCTGCCGCCATCGTCGCTGGACACCGTGCGCCGCCCCGACAGTGCGCCTCCTCTCCGCCGCCAGCATTCTTTGGCCGCCAACCAACGCCGACAACCCCCTAGGTGAGTGCGGCGTCTCTCATGCTCACGGGCCACTTCTCAAGAGGTTCAACCACCGGACCGTAACTCCGGCGAGGTTCCGGCATGGCGCTGCCGCCTCTGTCAAGGCCGGCCGCCACCGAGCGCCAAGCGCACCCCTACGCCGTTCGATCCATCCCGAACGGCCGGGATTAAAACGCCCATTTGTTTTGATCTCCACCATCCATCTCAGATCCAACCGCTCGCGTCCTCTCGTTTTATTTTAAAATCTCAACCATTCACTCGAGATCCGACGGCCTCTGTGCTTCCATGTCACCAAATATATCCCAGCCACCCAAATCGAAACTGTTGTCCCAGATCGGGCCACGTCGCCTATAAATCCCAACCGCCCACTTTGGAATCAACGGCCTAGATTGAACCAGCCCGATTTTATAAATAAAAATAAAAAGAAAACCCCACGGTCCCACCTGTCAGCATAATACAATAAAACACTAGGTACACCCGGCTTAGTACACCCGGAAATATATTCCTAATCCTTTTCTAGTACAAAAATAATTCCCCTCATTCTAGAAAATTCCATTCTTATATCTAAGCCCCTGCCATTCTGCAAAATTATATTCTATGACTGGTAATTTTACATATACACCCCTCACCTTTCTTTTAATTACAATTTAGTCTTAAATGTTTACGCTTAGCACCCTGAACTTTTGTATAATTACATATAGGTCCCTAACCACTTCCTGTAATTTATAAAAGAGGCCCTAGACACATACTAATAATTATGAATAGGTCCTTTAGCTCCCTACACATTGTAAATACCATATATTTACATCCGTAATCCCGATTTCGGTGATTCCTGCGCTCACGCGATCGTCTCGACGTGAGTATTCTATGAAGTTGGGTTTCAAATCCTAAAACCCCTCATATTATCTCTTGTTTGATTCATAAACCCATAGCTCCTAATAAACACTTCTCGACACCCGATAAATCCAGAGCCAATCCTTTAACCGTCGAAAATCCCACGGCCACTCCACTAAAATCAAATCCAGTTATCACCTGATCATGTTACCCTCCCTTTCGGCTTTTGAGTTTTATCAGAATATATTTGATTAATTGTGTTAGTTCTTTATTGGTTTATCTGAGCGAGTTATTTACTGTCATTTATTTTTAAGTGATGCATTTCATATAGTCATATTAAATATAGGTTAAAAACATGATTAGTGTGCATCTCACTTTGCATTAATCTACATTCTTGCATGTACCACATGATACTTATAGTAATACAATTATGTAACTAGGATTCAATTAATTAGGCACTAATAGTAGAATATAACTACATATTAGAGAATTAAGTGATTAACCCCTAGTCTCTGCATATTCATTTATTTAGTATAAATTAAGTGAATAAACCTAAAATAAAGTTAGTAATTAATCACTAACATATGATACTAATTAGTACTTAATCACTAGCATACGATAGTAAAGAGAATTGCACATAAAATTGACATATGAATTAACATGTCATAAGCAATGTACATATCTAGTGCAAGATACATACAAGTATAACTTCACGTTAATGTAATAATACGTTAGACATTATATAATATATGCATACACATGGCTTACTATCGCAACCACATAATGTAACTTAAACGAGATAAATAGTTAATCACTACTTTTCGTTAAATATAGATAAGATGAGATAATGCCTAAAATGACACGTCACCCCCTTGGCATGCTCACTATACACGCCTTAGATTAGTTTATAATCACATAAACACATCTATGCTTTAGAGGCTTTATAATGCATACACTCACATGATTTAGTAAAGTAGTCACATAAACATTGTTTAAAATAAACTTAATAATTAATTAACCACTAATCCTTAGTAATTGTTGCTAAGTAGTGGTTATCCATAAATTGACACATCGAACTCCTAGTAGTACTTTAGGCAAATTATAATATAAACTCGTACTCGTGCAAAGGCTTAGTATAATTAAACAATGCATAGCTACCCTTAGTTGCCCATGCAACTGCATACGCACTAGGATGGAATAGCTAAATAAATAGTTAATCAAGAACTAATCCATAATGAATAACACTAAGGTACCCATAGATTAATGAGCATTGCATTAATATAGTCACCTCATCATGCATAATTGGTCCTTAGTTTTCCTTGCAAGGTTTGTTTGGCTCTTATTCGAAGTTAATCGGATCTTATCGATTCTTCTCGAGCTTTTATTTCTTTTTACGGTAGTTTTATTAGGTGTATTCTACCGTGTAGACAACGTTGAGATCGAGGAAGAGCCGGATTCCAAGAGGAGCCAGAAGGACTAACACACAAAGAGAAGCCCAAGATTTCGACCTCAAAGATTAAAAATTTGCAGGCAAGCTCTAACCACCTTGATCATATTAATTCTATGATTTATTTCACATCTCTATGGCCTAAATGCTTGCATGAGTTTTCTGTGAATTTAAATGTTGTGTAGTATTGATCCTACTTATTTGGTATTTATATTAATGTCAGTTACTTGCTCTCATTAATATTAAATACCACCTTGTTCACTACACTCCCTTGTTACCAATGGAAAATCCATCATTAAATGCTTTTAATGACCGAAAAGTTGCCTTAATTATAGATTACTTAGGACTCTATTGTGATGCCACACATCACCACACTATACACCAATATTTTTTAAAACGTGTAAATGTGTGCTTGGTGGTGTGAGTAAAATAAAATGGTTGGGTGATAGAGCAACATGTGTTAAGTGGAGGTGGGTGATTTCTGGTTTACAGGCGTGGCTTCTAAGTGGTGATTTGGTGATGTGTGATAAGCTTCGGTCTATTTTACCTGCCGTGGACAAGCGATCGCCCTGACCGCATAAGGACCGGTTCATCGGACCTCAACATAGTGATTTCGTGCAACCATAGAACCTGTCATGGGCGGGACTTACCCTAACTTATTGGCACCTATAGTATGCTACACTAGGCAGCCAGTAGGGCATCGAGCACCAAGAGTGGACACTCGGGGATGAATGTACCCGAGAGAGTCTGACTCAAAGGAAAAAGAAGTACCTCAACTCAACGTATCTGAGTCAGTAGAGAAAAATGAAGTACCTGAGAACTCAAGGAAAGCTATGTGAAGTACTTGTGTTTCAGCCTTTGGTGATTTTTCCGAGGTGGGAATACGGGGGTGGACGGATAAGGTGGGACTAGTGTTACGTTACTCTCCTGCAAAGAGTGCGTAGACTGTGAGTAAAGTATACAACCTCTGCAGAGTGTAATTTTTTTTTGAGAAGTCCGTTATCACTGGTTATGACACACTATTGTCTGGGCTCACAATGATTAGTCTCATATACTTCCTTGATGGTGTGAGTGGGTATAGTTACCTGTGTTTTGAAAAGTGTCTGGACCGAGTATTGGAGGCCCTTCCAGTTAAAATTTAGAAACTGGCGGAAAAGGTTTATTCTTCCCCAGGTCCACCTACTAAAATATGACAAACAAATGTTTTGATCTCTTGGTTTTAAAACTTTCTCTAGTGATTCCTGCTGAAAATGGATTTTAGCAAAGAAACCCCTGTGCATTATTCTTGCTACAGCCAAGCATACATCTATGAGTATACCCCTGTATAGTGTTAGGACTTGCTGAGTACTTTATATACTCATCCGTTTGCATCTGTGGTTTTAATTAGAGGAAGATTCGTAGAAAATGACGACGTGCTGGGTTTTGGTCCTGCTTCCCAAGTTGCTTGCGAAGTTGGGTCTTGTTTTCGCTGTCTGCTTCTCCTCTAGCAGGCTAAACCTCTGTGGATGCTTTAACCCACACCGTGTTGCCACTAAAGGTCGAGTTTCAAGTATATTTCCCTATCCGAAGTATGCTTTTTGATATACATTCTGATGTGTTAGTGCGTATTAGCTACTGATCCAAAGACTGATATGTGGTGCACGATGTATTCCAGAAATGAGGTACGACATGTCTGCCCTCCTCCGATGCGAGCTTTCACCTCTATACCAGTCACTGCCTCTATTGGCTTCATGTCCTTGGGATCGACCACGGCTGTGCCTGTCGGTGCAGCGAGACATCCTGTGGAAAAATTCACGGGAACACGGGCGACGACTGTCGTACTCTTCTTCACTGTCACTGTCCTGAGGGTGACGCCGAGTGTCAAGAACTGGGTGACAGTAATGAGGGGGCGGGTGAACAGCCTCTTCAATAAGATCGCCATCAGGACGTCCATATTCCCATGCAAACTCTCTCCATTGCTCCCGACCTTCTGCAGAGAGCTCATCAGGCGGGTAGTGGTAAAACAACAAATCTTCTACTGAATCAATGTGGATCAGGACCTTGTAAACAATACCCCGTTTGATGCACCTTGGCCTTGAAAAATGAAGCTGAGAAGCCACACTTGGGCTGCTGGAACTATTTGCAATGGTTAGATACCCGACCTTCTACAGATGAAACGTCTCTGATCCTCCCTGCGCCTCAAATCCAGCTCAACATGATGGACGAGACACTCATCAGGTAAGGTTTTATCCACTACATCCTGAAACCAAGCATGTTGAGGGAGGTCCTCAAGACTGAGCTTAACATGGTAGGGCACCACTGTTCGTTCTCCATGCCTATCCGCTGACCAGGAGTGGAAGCGAAGATCGTAAGGTCCCTCTAAGATCCTTCCACGAGCAAAGACTGCATCCCTAGCTGAACTCTCTGTGAAGATGACAATGAAATGCTCAAGGTGACTCCTAAAACCCTAAACTCATAAATGCGAACCCCAAAGTGCAGGCAGATAGCATCAGCAACTTCTTCGCGAGAAACCCCACCCAGCGGACCTTCTTCAGAGACTAGAAGCGCATGAGTTGAGAGCAACTCCTTACGGTCTTCCATGGCACCAGACATTGCTATAACCTTGGAAGTAAAGCGAGGACGATCACAAGGGTTACCAGGGTAGGCAATCGCATTGCCCCTGCGCTCCAGTCCCTCACGAGGGTTACCAGGGTAGGCAATCGCATTGTCCCTGCGCTCCAGTCCCTCACGAGGAGAGTGAAACGATCGGGTTTTTTTTACCTTTCAATAACTCCCGATCTTCCGTAACCTTGCGAATCTCAGAAGGTTGGCAAGCACGACATCACAAGTGATCAATTAAGAAACCATAACAGAAACATTAAACAAGAAACGAGAATAGAAAATAGTAAGTCAATGCAAATTTATTAGAATATAATTCTCCAAAGGGGTTTATCGGCACGCAGACCGAAAACATCTCAGAGCAGAAAGATCACTATCGAAAAATCCATATAATGCAGCAACGGAAGCATCATCATGACAGCAGCGGTGGACCTCTTCAACACAGGCACGCTTGAGCGTAGGAGCTGACTTCACGGTCCGTCGGAGACGTAGTCGAAGTCGAATGTGAGACCCCCTTTCAAAAAGGAACGTCTATGTGCCACTTGTACCATTCTCTGGATCCGTAGCTGGTATGCACATTCAGAACAAAGTGATATTTATCACACGTACTTTATTACATCACACTACTCAACCTAGAAGGTTCGGTAAACAAGTCTAGAGTACAAGCATGAGTCGGCACAGCGACTCTGGGCAAACCACACCTAGTCTATACACACACTACATGCAACTTGACGGCGGACGAGACTTCTACTCTTCGTAGTCAGCATCTTTTTTTGTCATCCTCGTCTTTTGAGAAAAAGTAGCAACAACGGAAAGGGTGAGTACAAAGATACTCAGCAAGTCCCAACAAAAAGTAGGTAAAGGGTTTCGCCATAGCGAAGAAAAGAAAGCTTGGGGGTAAAGTTTTGCGAAAAGCATGTTTTCATGCCGGCTCTCTATTAGAAGAAAATTTAAAGTAGAGAGAAGAGCATTTGTTATATTTTAGTAGATTGGACCTGGGAAAGGTTTCCACTTCTCTCTGCAGTTCCCAAGTTCTATATTGGGCGTAAGCACTCTCGTGCCAGCCCTAGGCACACAGCCACACAATTTCCAAAACACGAGTCGCTACATCCACTCACGCATCAAGGCAATGAATAAATTCTAATCGTAGAGCGCCCGAACAGTAGCATGTCAATAACGTGACAACGGCCTATCCGAAAGGATTTTTTTTAACTCTGCAGAGGTTGTATACTGTACCGAAAGGTTATGCTACTCCTGATCATTAGAGTTGCATAACGCCTATCTCACATCTACGCAGTTTTCCACAGATTCCACTCCACTCAAGGTGCAAACAGGAGCCATCACTCGAGGTTTTCCAGGCCGTCGATGACGCGTCGGTACATTCCCGGAGCCGGGTCGTGAATATCCACCGCATTCACGCCTTTTTTTGGTCCCCTTCAATCCCGAGTATTACCAAACCAGAGGCTATATCCGTGGGATTACGCTCCTATGACGCGGGCAATTACCGTTGAAGGCCAGGCAGCGAGTCATCTCACGCCCTTCTCCTGTTCCCTTGTGTCTTCACTACCGACCCCCCAGTGGTTCGATGTGGAAAGAATACGTAGAGAGAATAAGTACTGCCCAAAAAGTACGGGTTCTGTGGTTGCACGGGAATTACCAAGTCGAGGGCAAATGAACCGGTCTTTATATGGCAGGGGTGGCGGTCTCGTCCACGGCAGGTGGACCACAGCGAAGCCTACACACCTATCACCATCACCTCAGGTGAGCCCCACCCCACGGCTAGAAATGTCCCCTCTTCACCTAGCACCAGTTGTTCTAATCCCATCCCTTTTATTTATACTCACACCACCAAACTTTTTTTAACTCGTTTTGTAAATTAACGGTAGATGGTGTGGCGGTGTAGAGCACCGCAGATGGAGTCCTAAGCAGTTCTAGTAACAAGGTAGTATCCGTTTCGTAAAACTAACTAGGAACGGAAATTCCTACAGTTATCAACGACACGTCGGTAATGGTTTTCAAAGGAAATATCTATATTTATACAGCAAGTTACTGACATAAATATAAATACCTAAGATCGAATAGGTATTAAACTACACAATGTTTAACACGTTCTAAAGTAGGCTAGCATCGCTGTCTATCGGCTCGGTAAATAAAACATGGGTTTAATGGGCTTAAGATGGGTTAGGACTTGCCTTCAGTTGCTTCTTCGAAGTCCGCTTCAGGCTCGGGTTCTTCAGGCTCTTCGGGCTCTTGGGCGGCTTCAACTTCTTCTTCTTCTGCTACAAACAATAGCTACAATAAGACTACCAAAGAACAACTAAGAAATTAAGAAAAGACAATCACCAAACATGTTATGGAGTTTGAATAGGCTAGGATGGTAGGGCCCGTGATGTAGATTCCAATGCTATATTGGTTGTGATGATCGGAGTTATAATGTGGCGGCAAAGTTAGTGGCAACGTGTTATGACGGACAACAGAAAAATCTGTTTGGACACGGGGTTCGGCCAGTGTCCATGCCCTCTGGGTGCTCAGGTGCCTGAAATCTGGGATTTTCCCTTGGACCTGTGGGTTGTGGTGAAAATTCGGGGTTTTCATGGATACGTGAAAGTTCGGGGTTTCCGTGGACACGAGAAAGTTCGGGGTTCACGGGAAAGTCTGGGGTTCGCGGGAAAGTCTGGGGTTCACGGAAAGTTCGGGGTTCACGGGAAAGTTCGGGGTTCACAGGGAAGTTCGGGGTTCACGGAAAGTTCGGAGTTCACGGGAAAGTTCGGGGTTCACGGGAAGTTCGAGGTTCACGGGAAAGTTCGGGGTTCACGGGAAAGTTCGGGGTTCACGGGGAAGTTCGAGGTTCACAGATCGGCCGCGCTCCCGGCGACACCGGGCGTGCTCCCGACTTTGGTTTGCTTTCCCGGCAACTTGATCACGAATCTCGAGGCAACAACTAGTGTCTTGGAATCTCTGAGTCAAACTCTACGCAACGGTGGGGTTGATGTTAGCATTCGGCTACTGCCACAACGGGAATGCACCTTCTCCATACACAGGTACACACTGTGACGCGTGTGGTTTCACCGGTTGGCTTGGGACGACGGCCGACAGCACGCGGGTGGCAGAGCACGGCGGTGACTTATGTGGACCGGCCAATCGGTGCTGCGGCTACCCATCTCTTGAGCTCAGTTAGTTTCCTAGGGAGCTTGTAGTGCTACCAGCGCGAGGAATTGGAAGATGACGGCCGGGAAGGAGGTGCTCACCGGAGAGGGGTGGCGGCGGCTGAATTCGGAGAAAACGCAAAATTGACGGTGGCGGAGGGCAATTCCAGTGAGGGTGGGGTCGGGGACAAGCTTTGGGATGTGATGGAGCGAAGGGGACGCGCAAGCATGGAGGGAATTGATTTTAGAGTCGGTGGGGGGAGGGGGGTGAGCTCAGCGCGGCAGTGAGCGGGGCAATTGGGCGGTAATCCTTGGACGGTTTCGGCAGCTGCGTGGCGTCGTCGAGCTTCGGTGGCTAGGGTCTGCGGCTGCCAGCGCCACGCCTTGGCAGGTCGGTGAGTCGGCAGGGGGCGCCCGGACTTCAACTGCGTCACGACAAAGGCCGCCGCTTCCCCGATCGTCAGTGCCGTCGCCCCCCCCCCCCCCCCCCCCCCCCCCCCCCCCCCCCCCCCCCCCGTGCTACACGATGGGGTTGAAGTAACGGCGACGCGTGACATCGTCGTGGCCTCTCTCAAGCACGGAGTCGTCAGCGTGGCTAGGGGGGCTGGTCTGCCCGGCCGGCCAGCACGCGCGCGCGAGGCGCCTCGGGGAGGAAAACGATAGAGGGAAGTTGGGCTGGGTCGAGAAGGAAAAGGTGGGTCGGCCTGGAGCGAATTTTCGGCCCACTTAAAAAAAATCAAATTTTGCTCCTCAATTCCTATTATAATCTTCTATTATTATTTTTATTTTTAATATTTTCTGGCTTGGGATTTTTGGGGATATCCAAACTCCAATTAAAAACCCGAGGCGAAAAAGAGAAATTCAAACACTGGTCAAACTCCAAGTTTTAAGTTTTTGAAATTTTGAATTTTATTAAGCTATTTCTAGCTTTAATTCCTTTTAAAAGGAGCATCTAAAAGAAAATTTGGCCTAACTATAATTGTCAAGGAAATTCAAAATTTTAAAACTCTCCTTTTTTTTTCTTAACTTGAGATTTGGGATGTGACATGTGGGTATCCTCTGCAAACAACAAATTAAGAAGCCGTGAGTACAATTACTCAGCAAACCGCATACTATCAACAATATATGCATGCAAATGGTTTCAAAGGTAAAGGCTGGCTCAAGTGCTAAATACAAGTTTAAAACATTATTTTTTTATTTTAAAGATGCAAGAAAGATTTATTTTAAAACTTATCAAAAATTTTTATCTTGCCCCGTAGGATCTTTGTTATCCCGGACGATGGTTTATTTTAAATACCGGTGTAATCTCCACAACAGGCCACAGCTCAAAAGCCGGAGTCCAAAACATTTTGAAATAGAAGAGGAGGGAAGAAAACAAAATTACTCAACGAGGAGCACAACTCAGAGGGTGTCCTTTAAAAAAAGGACGTGGCAATACGCATTGACTGTAACTCTGCAGAGTTTATGCACCTGGACCTACGAGAAGTGTCGTCGAGAACTACCGTCGTAGTCCCAACGAACACACAAGACCTGTCCACAAGCTTCAACTGGCGTTATCTGTCCTCCATGATAGGGATCTCAAGTGCCTACGCAATCGAGTCCTGAGCTGTGAAGAGCCTACCACTAGTTATATGGGGTATCTCGATCTCATATGAGGAGTCATAGCTCTACACAACACTAACACGTCACCGCCAACCCATGGGTAAACAACCAGTCTCAGCGAGCTTCAATATCAAATCATTGCCCATATAGGGTAACATCGTGTGCATGATTGTCAACTGAGCGTACAAGGCTCGAAAGACTCGGTCTTTAATTGTCGAGGTAGGAACTCTCTCCGACCTCAATACGAACAACCAACAAGTCTCACAGAAAGATCCCAACCCAGATCTTTCCGTTGTACCCGGCACAGGTACGCTCACAGAGACTTCTCAAAAGTCCCCAGCTCCTCATATTCCATCTTACCCTCGCTAAATAGTTATGTATAGATATTTGCAAAACTCACATATTTGAATCACAGTTCAAAATCTTTTAACACAAATTCTATTTTTATAGTGATAGGTGTGAGATAAAACTAAATGCGACTAAGCATGACTAAGCATAAAATAAAATAATTATTCTAAAGCAATCCTAGGGTTCATATTTGTGGAATAATAAATAGGCACGGCTTAAAAATGTTGCTAGCATATTTTAAAACAGTTGGCATATAAATTAGGGTTGCAAACAAAATATGCTGTTAAAATATTGGGTATAAAAGTGATCAAGAACGCGACTTGCCTGGTAGCTCGGGATCGAAGTCGAGATCCGGGTCGACGAACAAAGCAGGCTCATTGTCCTTCTCCTCGAGATCACCAGCTAAACACAATAGGAACACGTGTGAATCTTGGTACGCGATAATTTAAATTTGATTAATTAAATCTAAATTTAAATTACTAGGCTAAACGTGCTCAAAATATTCCCCGAAAAATTCTACACGATGTTCTCTACGAGACGAATTTAACAGAACAATTTTGAAAATCTTTTGAGACCAAATAGAGTTTTCCAAAAATCTTTGAAGATTTAGACTACGAGAAACTAAACTAACCGCAAATCGATTAGCTTAAAGTAACACGCGGGACGCCCATCTAACTATCATCACGAGCAACCAACTCAACGATCCACTGAAAAGAAAAGAAAAAACACTGAGGGATTCTGATTTATCACCACAGATCGAGTGCAGTGGATCGAATGCTGGTGCTGCGGATTCGGGAACGGAAATGGCAACGCGGAGACTGGAACCAGGACGGCGACGCGGTTCAGCGGTCAAAGCGTTGACGACGACGGCGGTTGACACGGACGGGAAATCGGAGGCGGCGACGCGGATCGGCGGGCGCGGAACGGAGCAGTTGACCAGGGCCCCATCTCCTCTGCACCTCTGGAACTTGAAGAGGGGAAAGGAAAATAGAAAAGAGAGAGGGTTAGTGGAAAGAAATAAAATAGAGAGTATATTTATAAAGAAGATTAATTAAAAAGGTTTGAGAATTAATCTCGGTTTAATAAAAATAAAAATCCACGGACCGTAATTATTCCGAAATTCGAAATCAAACGAAACGAAATTGAAACAATCTTCCTCTCGGTTAATTTGAAAATTTCGAGATGTTACAGCCTGCCGCGCTTCTCCTCAGGCTGCCGAGGCATGATCGGGGCACCCCCGAAAGAACGACGACGCTCCATAGCTAGAGACGGAGGTGTGAACTCAGCAGCAGGAAGGTTTGGGTGGAGTGCCGTACTGAGAACGGATGAGCGTTGAGACCTGGTTGAGTAAGAAGGGGCACTAGCAACTGGCGAATGGGGTGCTTTCTTGCAATGAGCCGCTAGATGACCAGGAAACTTAGACCAGCCACAATGGGACCGGAGCTTCAAACATCGCATCAAAGCTATGAAGAACCGGTGCCATACTTTATCCTCTCTCCAGTGTATTCATGGTTGCTTGAATGGATTATTGAATAAAAAACTAAGACTCTTACCTGCTCAAGTACCGGGTGCATCAATAGGCATCGATTCTAATTTTTCAGCCCCGAGCACCGGCTCTTGCAGTGGACAGCATCGGTGCTTGAGAAGAAAAAGTTGTTGAAGCACCGATGAAGCATCGCACATTGTGGCTGGTCTTACAGCGCCAACATTTAGTAGGTTCACGGCAATGGGCTCTCAAGTGATCTGAAGCCACACAGTTAAAGCACCTACCTCTGGTTTTCTGCTTGAAGAACGAACGGCCAGCTTCAACCTTGGGCGAAGGCAAGTTAATGCGACGCGGCCGGAGTTTTCTCCACCAAAACCTCCTTTTGACCAGCTGCCAAGGTGACTGATGGGACTCGTCTTGAGCCGTGCGCTCATTACAGCTCTGCTGAGCGCACTGTGCTGTTGGACGTGACACAGGCTGAACCGTGTAGGCGGGAGCAGGCTCTTTTCCAACGGGGACACCGGGCGCCCAAATTTCAGAAGCAAAAGCACCAGATGGGCTTGCACTGTGGATCCTCTGATTCCCAGCAGCTCGGCCCAACTTGGCTACACAGCACGGTGCCTCCTCGGGACTGAAGACAGTAACAGTCGAGCAGGCGGCGAACTTAACGAGTCTCCGCCTAGAGCTCACCGCCGCGCGGCCTTCCTGGGTGGCTCTAATCCTCGAACCACATCAGCAAACGAGCGATCGGAAGCAGAAACAAACGAACTCACATGGTGGAACTCCTTCGAACGAACATCAACCTTGTCCTGAAATCCTGCAGGATGGAACGAAGGAGAACCGCGACGGAGGATTTGCCGGCCTCCAGCAACGGACGGACAATGGGAAGCTGGGCAGACACACCTTACTTCACGATCTGCAGGATCACTCCAAACCTCGCTTCGAACAGAGTCCGACTGAATCTCAGCTGGTGAGTACTTGGAGACCGATGGCGCGACGGAGCGGCGATCGGCGAACGAAGGAAAAGCTTGATGTTGCGGTTGATTCGGGGGAGGAGAACGATTGGGAAGGGCTTGATTTTGGGGAAGAAAACTGGATCTGGGGCGGTCGCCAGGGGAGTCGCCATGAGCGTCGCCACTCCCGCTGCTCGACCGTTGGGAGGCCATTACAAACCCATACAAGTTCATTTTTCAGCATCCGAGTTTGACATATCTAGTTTGTGATTAATGGAGTTTGACGAATAGGTAATGTTATTGCACGAGAAGTTCGTCGACCGATCATTAATGCACGTCACTCTATTTTTCCTGTTAGCAGGTTGGAACGGCCTATGTCTCCTATCTAGTCCAGTCGTCCATAGAACGAGAGCACATGCCATGCAACCAGAAACTAGCTAGTTTTCTTGTTAAGAAGAAACCGTTCATGCACATGTAAATTCAAGTCCAGATATACCACGCAGGGACATACGTTAATTTGTTCTCCTGAATTTAATTAGCTGACCTTTCTGTATTTCAGTAGCAAGGGAAAAGACCACCGCATTTCATTGTTCATTTTTTAAAACAGATAAAAGTGATCATGTCACATCACCATATTATTACATCGATTGACCAGAAAAAAAAAATCATATCTTTGTCAGGATTCTAAAGAAAAAACACCCACCATGTCAGACCCCAAAATTCACCATAACTAAAATTCAAAAATTTAAATTGTCACTAACAAAAACGTTAACATTTTTGTCTCTCTCTTTTCCTCCTTTTTCAAAGTAGAAAAATTCATTTCATAATTTGAACGGTATCAATTAGAAATTTTATAAAATATTAAATTTTTTGACCGTGTCATAAGTGATTGCCTTTTCTTTTATTTCCTTCTTGTCGTTTTTTTTACTGTGTTCTATCTGAATTCTAAATTCATCCCATTTCCTTAATTCCAAATCTGCTCAATTCTTTTGAATCATACTTGACCTTGTCAAATCTCTCTTTTAAACAGCTATCTGCTCTCCGAATTTTTAGAACAAAATCGAATTCGAATTCGGAGATGAGACTAAAAGAAAAACTATCCGTCCTATAATATTCCACCACTCTACAAAATTTCAAATCCATCCGAGCCCCGGAAGTTTTATTTTCAAGACAAAATAGACATCTGTTGAAAAATAATCCGTACCTCCAGCAGACCACTTTCCTTAACGATCATCCACTTTCAAAATTCTGTAACTTCTTGAATCTTTTGAAAACTGCAACCCAAATAATTTATATTGTAAAACACAACATGCAGATTCATCCTACAAAATTTTCATCGTTTGCTCTTCTCTTTTCTATCCCCAAAATGTTTGAGTGACAACTGAATTGACTTCCTCGTGGGCCTCACCTGCCATCCATCTAAACTCTTTCCTTCCTTCTCAATCTTCTTCTCTCTCTTCCCGTTCGTTCATTCTCTCTGAAGGAACCCCTTTGACTATAAGAACGGCCACGTTCCTCTTTGCCTCCTCTCCAATCTTGCTCTCTGAACCGGAGCCGAGCTCGCAGCGCCCTGTCCCTTTCTCCTACGTTTCGACACCGTGCGTCGCCGCGCACGGCCAGCCTCTCCGCCGCCAGTGCTCCTCGGCTTCTGGCCGGCACACCTGAGCCATGACGAGGACCCCTGTGCCGCGTGACTCCTCTGCGCCTGGGCTTGAGCCACCCCGACGCCTCCACCGGCCATGGCACCAGGACCCACCGTGGCGCGCCGCCCCTCATCGACGACGGCGCTCCACGACGCGCCTCTGACCTCGCCGCGCCCACCACGGCCTTCCCTGCACCGGCTTCTTCCTCCTGCGCCTAAAACCCAGGCCACCTTCGCCCTCCCGTGCCCTGACGCCGTGCGCCATGGCTGAACGCGAACGGGACCTCGTCGCCGGCGTTCTACAGTGCCTCCCCAGCCCCTCTGACCCTGCGGCTAGGTTCACGGCGTCGTCCTCCTGCTCCTCCACCGCTTCCCCAAGTTCGGCGAGCCTTCCTTGGCTGTCCACCCGCAAGTTAAAAGACATTTTGCAGAAAGGTCCTTCCCCATCTTGATATTTGCACCTTTAATTATACAATCCTACAGAAGACCCTGCACTGTTGAATGAATAATAGTTCCACCCAAAACTTTTACACCTAGACCCTTATGCCATTCTATGACTACATACAGGTCCCTCTGATCCTTTTAATAATTTCGGATTAGCCCCTAGTAATTTTCTGAAATTATAACAAAGTTCCTAGAGCCACCATATACACTCAAATCCCCATATCTTTCCAACCGTAAATCCATTTTTAACAATTTTTGTACCGTTGAAATCTTTGTCTCTAGCCCCACCACATTAAACTATCCAAACTCTAGTTAATTGCCTTTCAATCTGGGTTTTTATTGATAAGTTTTATCGAAGCTCTAATTCATTTCTTTTTATTAGTTTTTATCGGTTCTTAATGCTAGTATTTTAGTGTAACCCATTTCAAGACTAGTTTATATTAGTTATAGTATGCACCTCATCTTATTAGCATGATTTTAATACCATTAGAAGTATGCACTAGCGCACATGATCATGAATAGCTATATGTAATCTAGTTTAAAGTTGAATTATATAATTAATAGCAAAGTACTAGATTACCTATAAATATGATTATTAGAAAACAAGTGAACATGGCCCATGTAAGCATCTTACTATGCATATATACACATTAGCGCCAACATTACATAATAGATCAAGTAATTTGGTTATAAAGATAAAATTTAGTAATTAATTACTTACTAGCTACTCGTAATATCGCATGCAATTGGATAATTAAATAATTATTAAGGGCGAACTGACGCACCTAGTTCCATATTAGCATACACTAGCACACATGCCACTTGATGTCTTTAACTAGTACGCGTGCCACATTTTGGCTTTAATTCAGTAAATTAATCATGTAGATTAAATCAAGTAGTTAAACTACTAGTCACTCTAGATGACATACAAATACTTAAAATTTAAATAATTAACCATGACACACTACTCATAACCACATTAACATGCTATCCACTATGCTTTAATTTGTAAATTAGTCTAGTTACCACATGGTAGTTCTAGTATTTTAATTAATTAATTAAATCAAACTATTAATCATTGATCCCTTAGGATAGCCCACACACATGTATAAATTAGATAATTAATAATAATGCTATGCCTTCGCTACACTGTAGTGAAGTCATCTATTGAGGATAGTAATTTGATTAGTAATACAGAATTAACAACTAGTCATTAATTAGTAGAAAGCAACCGCATATTACGAAATAAAGTAATTAACCTTTAACCATAATAAATTCACTCCATGCTTATTATATAATTAAGTAAAGTAAATATCTATGCACCATATCTAGCATTCACATGCACCGGTACACATGCCACGCAATAGTTTTAGTAATTGATTTGTAGGAATAAAATATGGGATTTATTGCATATTATATTTAAGTACAAAATCATGTCATAATTAAAATGCACTTCATCATATTCCTAGCATGCATTAGAGCTCGGTGGCCTACTAGAGGTAGTAGTTTAATTATATATGTAACATATAATAATTTATCATAAATCATTAGGAGGCCACTGCATACTAGAATTTAGTAATTATTAGAAAGCAACTGCATATTATTAGAAAATTAAGTAAATAGTCTCTAGTCACTACACATTCATTCATCTAGTTATAAACTAAATAAGGGCATTTTAGAATGCATCTAATTAAATATATGGTATAAATAAGATTGCATATAAAATGACACATCACACACTTGTTATATCAACTAGACATGCCATATACTTAGCTTATACTCACAAAAGCACATTAGCGCTATAGATGCTCGATAGTGTATGCATCCATATGGCTTACTATTGCCATCATGTAACGTAGCATAAATAAACTAAGTAGTTAAGCACAACACTTTAGTAAATACCGCTGTGTCATGGTATGACATAAAAAGGTACATAGAATTCCTAGTATTATATTAAGCAAACCGCAATCTAAATTCATACTCGCATAAAGGCCTTAGTATAATTAAATAATAGCTAGCCATGCTTAACCACCTATGTAACCCCATAACCACTAGGATAATGCATCTAAATAAATATTTGTTCTAATGATTAACCCATAGTAAATAATACTAAGGTGCATATAAAATAATGAGCAGTGCATTAGTCACCACAACATGCATGGCATTATCTTGAGATTTTCTCAAGGAGTTTATTCGGCTCTTATTTGAAGTTTATTGGATCCTATGGATTCTTCTCGAGCTTTGTTTCTTTTACGGTAGTTTTATTAGGTGTATTCTATTATGTAGAAACGCTGAGTTCGAGGAAGAGCTAGACTCCAAGAGAAGACAGGAGAAATGACGCGCGAGGAAAAGCCTGAAGATTCTGACACCAAGCCCGCGAATCAAGACTCGAATTTCAAAAGAGTATCGATAAGATAAGTTCCGAAGATTAAGGATTTGCAGGCAAGCTGTAACCCCTTGATCATTTTAATCCTATGTTTTGCTTGCGCACCCATATGAGCTAAATGCTTGCATATTTATTTTAGTCTATGTTAAAACGTTGTGTAGTTAAATACCCAACTTGTTATTATGTATTTATATTAATGTCAGTTACTTGCTTTTATTAAATATGAATACTACCTTGTTATTTATTGATGACACCCCTTGTTAGCTATATGACTTCCTTCGTTAAAATCCTTTAACGAACGGAAAGTTGCCTTGATATTAGATTGCTTAGGAACCCTTATGCGATGCAGCGCATCGTCACACTATACACCAATCATCTTATGAAATATGTTAAAATGAGTTTGGTGGTGTGTGTCAAATAAAGTGGGTTTGGGTGATAGTGCAAACTGTTGCTAGGCAATGAAAAGGGATATTGTTTTTGGTCGTGGGGCGGGCTCCTAGTGCTATGTGTTGTGATGGGTGTTAGGCTTCGAACTGGTTCACCTGTCGTGAACGAGCGCCGTCCTTGCCATATAAGGGCCGGTTTATCGGACCTCAACGTATTGATTTCGTGCAACCACAGAACCTGTTTGGGCATGACTCACTCCACCCCTTTGGTTATCCACAATGACCCCTAAAGGCGGTCGAGAGACACAGGTCGCAGGAGCTGACGTGAGTTACTCACGGTTCGATTTTCGATTACAGCAATAGCCCGCACCATGGGATCGTATTGCCCACAGGTATAGCCCTCTGGTTTCTATAATTACCCGTCCGTGTGTGGGGTCTAAGGAGTAGACGTGGATGTCCTAAACCCACGATATGGCTACGGAAATATGCTATCGCATCATCGGTGGCCTGAAAAACCTCGAGAGATGACCCCTGTTTGTATCTTGAGATGTAATTTGTGGATACCTTAGCGTGCGTTAGAGTCAATATTATGCAACCCTGTTGATCAAGAGGAGCATAGCCTGTGGGTACAGTGTACAACCTCTGCAGAGTGTATAATCCATCCGGAATGGCCGTTGTCACGGTATTGACACACTACAGCTTGGGCTCACAATGATTAGTCTCATATTATCCTTGTTGGAGTGAGTGGGTGTAGGTCCCCGTGTTTTGGAAAATGTAGGCTGTGTGCCAGGGGACGGTACAGTTGCGTGCCAGCTCCCAACTAAAACTTGGGAACTGACGGGATTGATGAACATTTCTCTCAGGACCAACCTACTAAAATATAGACAACAAATATCTTGTGATCCCTTTTTCAAAGCTTCTGTAGTGAACCTTGCATAAAACTGGTCTTTTGCAAAAGATGACCTTTTTAGCCTAATCTTTGCTACAGCCAAAACGAGCATCCATATATACCCCTGCTTAGTGTTAGGGCTTGCTGAGTATCTTATGTACTCACAGTTTGCAGTTGTGGTTTTAGGCAAAGAAGATTCGTAGAAGACGACGACGTGCTAGCTTTTCGTTCTGCTTCTCAAGTTTGCTTGTGGCTTTGGGTCATGTTTTCTACTGTTTGCTTCACCTCTAGCTGGTCAATTGGTTGTGGATATTTTAATCCTCACCGAGTTTCTGCTAAAGGTCCGGTATCAGATATATCCTTTTATTCGAAGTATGCTTTTGATATATATTCTGAGGTGTTAGGGCGTATCAGCTACTGATCCAGGGACTGATACGTGATGCACAGTATATCCCAGAAATGGGGTACAACACTCGACACTAAAGCAAGGAGAACTAACACATGCCATTTATTCAATGATTATATTATAGGTGCTTGTAACTTTCTAGTGGCATGCACTAGGAGATGGGAATCTTCAGTAGTGGTTGTTGTCCCAGAACTGAGACTGGAGCCAATCTATGAACTTCTTTTCCACCTGAAATGCCCTTGCCAAAACATCATCGGAGATCGGTGGGTTTGATCCAAAGACTGCATTGGCGATAGTAATAACCCCAGGGTTTTGGCTGCTGAGCGATGACAACGCAGCTGCTGGCTTGTCATGTGCTAGGTTCATCTGGAAGTGGATCATTGCCTTAGGGAACACAAATACATCACCTTTCTTTACCACCTTGGAGAAGAGCCTGTTAGGGTTAGATGTGACGAAACCAAGGTAGAGTGTTCCCTCGAGCATGGTGAGGAGCTCGGTGGCACGGGGGTGAACATGTGGCGGGTTCACACCCAACGGCCGTAGTCAATCCGTGCCAGTGAGATGCCAGGGGTGTTGAGGCCCGGGAAGTTAATGACATTGACATTTGTCACGTTAGATCCAACCTTTGTTCATGGTGTTTCTAGGTTGCCCAATTATCTTGGCGTCATTGAAGAAGTCGTCTGGGGTGACTGCCATTGGATCCTTGCAAGGAAATCCATTTACACGCACTGCAGCATAGAAACAAGAATGTACAAAACGATCAGAAGTAGAACATAGAACTTCACATGGGATATCCAATACATAAATATGCACACATGCATACCAGGTGACTTCATATCAGCGACACAGAAGTCTTGGAGAGGGCTAGGATCATAGGCGAGGGCCTGCCATGAGGCAAGCGCAAGAAGAGCAGCGAGGAGAAACAAGGAGTTGCTAGTAGAGGAGGACATCATGTCTATGTTTTGCTGGGTGAGATAGTTTGGCCATATAAGGGGGTGGTGAGGTTCTTATATAGCTGCAGGTAGGTAGAGGTGGCCCAATAGCAACATTTGGCTACATGAATAAGCAACAGAATAAGAGGTAGGTAGAGGTGGCCCAATAGCAACGTTTGGCTACATGAATAAGCAACAGAATAAATTAATTAATAGATCGGACCAGTTTCAATAGACTGCCATAACTGCTGATTAAGTTTTCCATCAACTGTCGTCTTCTAGTTAGCTAACCTGATGTTTGCAATTCCACTATGTTTTTATAAAATTTTCTGTAACCATTTTGTATATAGAGATGTCTCTTCTTACTCACCTGATGCTTAAACACATTTTTGGTGACAGGGTAGAAGCTTTGATGAATTGATGCGCCACCTAATTAATTTATCAACAATGGTGGTGGAGTGCAATCCATTCGTGAGAGTTATCATCCATTGTCCAGTTTGATAAATTGTTATATATATTATCTATATTGAAAAAAATTGCCAGTTATGTACGTTCTTGAAAGAATTAATCATCGCACATTTTCCATTTCGATTTAGTCCTGTGAGGCATCAACCAGTGACCAAAGTTCAAGTTACTTCTTTTGTGGCACAAATGATCTAATGAAACCCATAAGTTACTATAAAGTCACCACACACATATTTAAGAAACTCAGAGAGATTTCTCTTCCTTGGTGTCCATAGTAATATTTTGATCAGAGATGCAAAAGAGCCAGGAAGGAAAGGGTCGCAGGGGGAATAAATAGATGAATTCCAGAGGGCTGGGGCTGATCAATGATGTGTACTTAAGTGACAAGTAGGACATCTGAAAAACAGTTTCTCTATGTGTAAAGAAAATCTATAATGATATTTTGGATGTGATGCCAAACTCGTATGGTTTTCTATTCAATGATTTCATCTGATGCTTTGGCCATGGGTCGGGGTTGTGTGGATGCAGGTGCTTTTATCGCGGTACATGGATTGAGTTAACGTAGCGTAATAGTGTGGTGAACAGAAAAACTTGCATGGCAAGTAGGTACGTTGAAAGTCTAAAACTGGCTGCTAGAACTTTTTCTGATCGATCCCATATTTCCACTATGTTTACCAACTCTTAATTCTAACTCTTACGTTTGGTTGACCTTAGTCACATATTTGGACGACCCAGAGTACCAGAAACAATCATTTGGCGTCACCAGTGAAGCTACATATGACAAAGTGGTGACTTCAAAGGCACCCTTGGAAATAAAATGCTTATAAATTGCCAGCATTCACCATATGTACACCCTTTAAATTCAAGAATATGCTCTTTCTGACAGCTAAATAAGGTATTTTCTCTATACAGTGAAGTTGTGCACCCCCAGTACACGTATTCATTCTAGCTTAATTTGCCGCTGTTTGGCATGCCACCCAAATTAACAATGATGGATTGCAGCCTCAGTTACGCGGTACAGACAGAAAAGTCATCATCCATTACCAATTCAGAGGGTCCTCATAGTATTTATATATAAATTAAACAACACGCAAAAATAAGTTGCATTCACGACACAGAAGCGCTCTTCGTTCATATCCAGTTCGTATTATTTAGTCCACTCGGTCATCGCGTAAGGGAAGATGCCCGACGACTGCGGATTAAATGAATTAGCTCAGCACAGATCAAGGATCATTCCCATCTATCGTATGGATAAGTACATGTTCATCGATCCATTCGTACGGGGGAGGCTGCTAACCAAATTATAGTTATCTCGCTTATGTACCTAAAAAGATCGTCGAGGATTCCATGGCTGACTTCGTCACCAGTTTTCAAGGGAGTGGTTTGCATTCCATCACTGACTATATCACAATCGGGCCAGATAACAAAATGTTTTGGACCATGATCACATATGTTGAACATCGTGGGATCCAATGCAACAAGCCAGTTGAATAAAGTGCATGAGGGCACATCTGGGGGGGGGGGGGGGGGGGTTCTATCATCTGGATGCATATAAGCCTTTCTTCCTGGCCAGATGTGTTCAGAAACATTGTTGCCTCGTCACCTAGTCACCTGCTTTGATCTAAACTCGAAAATGCCACAAGTTGGTGGTGGAGGCTGTAGCATGATCCAACCATGTCAGCATGGTCACATCCATCACGGTAGAGGTCATCGGCCATGGCCAAATCGGAATGCATTCAGTGCATCAGAGCAGAAAGGCCATTGCAGTGGCCGATAGCAGCAGTCCGTTCCTTTCTTCCTCCGTTAAAGAAAGGCCAATGCAGTGGGCTATGTCAAGCACCTCCCAAACAGTCATCTTGGTGCCACCACTACTTGACAGTACCAGTCCCTCTATTCAGAGAGTCTGTTCATCCAGGATCTGAAGCTATGGGACCAATCCTCTGAAGAAATTGGGGTTTCTTAAATGGGATCCGGTCGTCTCGGCGTTGATAAAATCTATGGGATGTAGGTTACCCATTGGGCCCAGATAATAATGACTCAGTCTGAGCAATGTAATCTGGTCGTTAAGGTTCTAGAAAATAGGATTAGAGGTAAAATGAACAAAGAGAAGAAAGAAAAGCAAAATCACAAGGAGCAACAATGGCTGAAATGAAAAGAGGGAGAAAATCAAAAGGAGCCCCAGCTTCCCGACGCCGTGCCTTCAGGGCGGCCGGGGGGCGGCGGACTCCGTGGTGGTGAGGCGGGTGTGTGGGGAGCTCCCGTCTCGTCGGCCCTAGTCCTGCGGCGAATGTGGAGCGTGACGGTGAGGTTCGAGCACGAGATGCTGGCAGAGGCAGGCCGGGGAGAGGAGGCCTCCGCTGTGGTAGAACCGCCCCAAAATCAATGGTGGCTTGCCTAGCGGATCGATCTCGAGTGATATTAAACAACAATACCCAAATAGTACAACACAAGTAATAAAATATATATAGAAAACCGATTGAAAGTCTTACAGTAAGTTCAAGTTTGTTATAAGGATGCAGATGAAAACAGAGTTTTTTAAAACAACGTGAAAATGATACACACAACAGTTTTTTTATTCTGAGACATGTCTTGCTCTAGCACATGCTTCATTCCTCGCGGCCGGAGGGAGGTGAGGAGGGAACCCGGTCATGGGACCAGTCAGCAGGGGATTCATGTTCCCACACCACTTTGCCGCAACAACCATATCAGCTACCAAGAGGAAGAGCTACAGCAACAAAGAGAAACAACAAACTGTTAGTACTAATTACTCAGCAAGACTTACTACTTACTTGTCAAAAATGGCCAGCTACAGCTGACTCCTAAGCAAGAGGGGCTGACTCACAGAGATGGCCATTTGTATAAAACATAGCACTATTAGTGAATCTTTACTTTCATTTTTTAGCGGTAAGTTAAGTTTAAGGAATATAAATTTAATTCGCACTATAAACTATAACAAACATGGTTGCCAAGCAATTGCTTATAAACTAAGCAAACAATTTATATTTTTATTATTAGTCCACTTATTACTACGATGTAACTCGGTGAGACAAGCGGTACTTGTTACTGTGAGGGGCAGCTATTATAATGAATTTACACCAGCTGGGAAAACCTAAAATACACGACACGTACGCGCTTCCCGAAAGCCGCACGTGGCCATCTTTCACAATAATACTATAGGGTTGCCCTGAGGTCTAGCACTCCCAAGCACATGATCTTCCATGCGATCACCACGCCGGGTGTATCCATGATTAGATCCAAGGCTTTTCTCCACTCCCCGTCAAAAGAGAGGTAGAGGGACATCCAACCACTACAGGATTGAGCTGCATTGGTTCTCTGGGCCCCATATCCCCATTATGTAATCGGTACCGTTCAAACTTGCTCAACAGGGCCACACTCGACCAGTCTTTAACCGATATAAATTGGGCTACAACACGTTGACCATGAGTCCACACAAGAAACATGCCTTGTGCCAAAACCTGCTCCCTGCCTAATCTCAGGTTTATCATTTCATGTGATAAGGGTAACCAGGGTAACAGCCTATAGCTCACGAGTGAGGTTTTTCATTCACTCGACTTCTATCGTGAAATAAAACTTAGCCTAGCTCTACACCGAGTTACCTGTACCAATATACACTCAACAGGGATAAATGGTACTATCATGCAGTCTAGGGTTCCAAACAATTCCTACGCGCAGTACATTAACCATATCATACATAGTGATAAAATAAGATTTTAAAAAGGGGTTAATGCACCAGAGCTTGCCTTCGGTTTGTTGAGAGTTAGCGCAAACAAGAGGAAGATCCTCAGCGACGGACGACTCTTGAGCAAGCAGGGCAAGTTGTTGGTCTTCCATGTCGCCTCCTATATGCATGAAATGATATGCAGGCGTGATTAGTTATGCACAAAATAAAATGCTAAGGTTTTAACTCATCATCGCATGCGATTATAAGTTTGGCAAGCAATGATATGCTCATGAAGACATGTGACAAAGATTGTTACGCGAATGCTTTTATGCGAAAATGAGTTTATTAAATTATTGCGCTGACTGCAATTATAGGACAGGGTTATGATTTTTACCCAAAAGAATGAATTTCTGTACTACACTAAATGGGTCAAAATAGGAAAACTTGTTCTAAATTTCTTTAATATGGTTCTTGAAGAGATAAATTACACTTTTTGTTGCTTGTAAAATTAATAAGGCTATAAAATAATTTCGAAACAATTTTTACAATTTATTGCAATCAGATGAATTTATAATGAATTAATTACAATCTAAATCTAATAAATCATTTATAAATAATCTGCGAGCACATAAATTCTAATTAATTCTAAATTGACATATATTAATCAGTAGAAGATAATTATACATTTTTCACTTTTTAAATATGTATGAAAATGATAACATGCCCAATGTATAATGCACATTATTTAATTAACAGAAATAATGCTAATGCAGAAAATGCATATTTGATAGCTCTAAAATGTTCTTCTTGTTGCATGGATTCCAAAGATATATTATTTGAAATTTTTCGAGCTAGAATGCGTTTTCTGTGATTTTTGCAAGATTTAACATATTTCTGCTCAATTTTTAAATGGATTTCGAAAAATATTAAACCAGCCGGTACACCGTGACCCACATGGAAAGTGGCTGCACGGGATCAGGACCCCTGGCCACATCCGATCCGGTGGCTTTTTAAAACCGAGGCCACTGGGTGGCCGCGGGGTTGGCCGTCGCGGCAGCCTCTCCCGGCACCAACTTGCTCTTCGCAACAAGGGCAAACCGATAGCGGGGTCGCCGGAGTGCGAAGCTCACCGGAGAGTGGCTGGCGGTGACGAGTGGAGGCGGAGCGGCTTCGGCGACGGCATGAGCTTGCTGCCAAGGACGAGGGTCGAAGATTCCTTCACTGCAAGCCTCCCTGGACCGAGTAGTAGGGCGGCGCAGTGGGGGTCGGCCTCGGAAGTGGCCGGTGCAGGGTTGTCGGCGTTGAAGGTCGGGGTCCCGATGGCGCCGGCGGGGATGAGCTCCAAATTCCGGACTACGACGAATTTCGGGGAGTAGAAGCGGTGCCCGACAAGGTTGGGTTTTGGGGAAAAATTCGATTCCGGACGCCGTTCTTCGGGGATGGAGGAGAGACAGCGGTGAGAGGCGGAGAATGCGGTGGCGTAGTCACTTGCCAAGGACGAAGGCATCAGATGGCCGGAATGGAGCTCGCTGCGGTGGCGGCCTGCTCGGCTGTTAGAGAGAGCGATACAGAAAGTGGAATGAGGGAGAGAGGCCGGCTCGAGGGGGGGGGGGGTCTTGGACACGGAGTCGGGCACGTGTCCCGCGCCCTCTGACTAGGGGCGCGTGACCGGCCGGCATGCCCTCAACAGCAGGAGGCGTGCTGGCGCAGGGAGGTAGGAGAAGAGGGAGAAGTGGGGCTGACAAGCGGGCCCCACCTGAGGTAACTTCGTTTGGGCTTAACGATTAAGTATTTTGTGGACTTGAAAAGGAATAGCAAACAAACTCTAAATGAAGATTCCTCTTCAAGATGGGATACACGATATAAATCGCATGCACAGAATTTTGCCAAGGAAGATGGAAGATATTGAATTTAGAAAACCGTTAACCAATAAGCAGACTTCGAAAATCTGCTGAAAGCAGATCAGTTAACCAAATTCTAAGGTCCGAAGAAATACCTCCACAGCTCTGAAAATCTTTAAATTTTTCAATATGATAGAATGTCAGAGGAACAACTTTTATTGGGGTCAAGTTCAAATTCGAAAAGAATATTATTCTGCAACAGTCACCAAACAGGTGACCGTTAAGAGCTGAAAACTCAATTGGGCTCTTAAATTTGAAAGAAATCTAATTGAATCTTTGTATATCTTCGAGTATTTTAGTCATTTTCAAGTAGGATCTTTGTTTCTCCTATTCTAAAACACTTTTATTTATAAAAGTTTGAACTTCCACTTTTAAATTTGTATTCAAATTCAAATTTGAATTACTGACTTGAATTTCCTTTCATCTTTTGAACTTTAAATTTTTTAACTTTCAAATTCTTTCTGAAAATTTTTATTCTTGACCTTGAGAAACACTAGGTGTTATAGCCCTTCTCCCTTAAGAAAATCTCGTCCTGAGATTTAAGGGGAAAGTGAGAAGAGATTCTGGTTGTATGAAGTTTTGGCTTCTTAATAAGTCACTTAGCTGTTAATGCACTTCAGATTATTCGTGCAGTAGTGGAGGATGGAACATGCTTACTGAAGGGCATAGAATGACTATGGCATAAACATGTTACATCAGTCGGGTTCAAAGAAATTTAGAAAACTATAAGTGCCTTCCTTGTTTCAACAAGATTTCTCTTCTTGGCAGATAAACTCAAGATTTTTATTCTTGACCTTGCGAAACACTAGGTGTTACATCCGCTGGCGAAGACAGGAAGATGCTCCGCACTCAGGGTTCATCGCCGGCAGTGGGGGCGGCGCGCATCTCCCCGAGTGGGCTGCCGTCTCAGGTATCGCTTGAGGCTGTCAACGCTCCGGTGTGCTCTGTTTTGCAGGGTTCGTTGGGTGCTTCGAGTGGGGGTGGAGATTCGGCTAGCTTTGGTGCCGATTCCAAAGTTTCTCCATGGGTTTCGTTGGGGAGGGCTCCATTTTCTGAAACGAGGGTGAAAGCTGATCGAGTTCTTGTGGCCCAGGAGATTCGAGACTCCATTCTTGTTTTGGCGCGGCTGAATCTGGTGGATTGCAGGGGGGTGAAGGTCGTGCAGGAGTTTGGTGGTGCTCCTGGGGAGTGTGCGCCAGGTGAAGCCTTCGGGAGTCGCCATGTTCAGGGTGGACACAGGGAGTTTCCGCCATTGGAGCAGCTTCTGAGGAAGCAACCATTCTCTCTGTCGACCATGCTGAAGACAGGTGGAGTGGGCTCCAATGTGTGGAAGGCAGCACAGAAGTTGGGCCGAGCAAGGGTTGGGCCTTCAGGGAAAGTGGGCTGGGATGTTAGCAGGCTGCTGGGGGTTGAGGGTGGGCTGGACGGGTCTAATCAGGCATGCTCCTTCGGAGAGTTGTTCGATCACTCCTGGAAGCCGGGAGGTGAGTCTTGGATGTGGGTTCCCAAGGGCGGAGGTCATCTAGGGTTAGGGTGTCCAGTGCGTGTTGACAAAATCCTACGATTCGGCCACCGCGCGAGAAAGGTTCATCTTCTCCACCCTCCTCCACCTCTTCTCCATTCCTTTCTGCAGGCAGTGCAGATGGATCGTGATGCACGGTTTCCTCGGAAGTGGGGGGCGGATGAGAGCTGGAAGGGAAGTGATTCTCGTGGTGAAGAGTCTAGGGAGGTGGATCTGCGGTAAAAACTCCAATCCAACCTTGCGAGTCGTTAGAGCATGGTGGGGGGGGGGGGCATCATCAAGCTGGTGGAACTCGTCCAGCTTTCCAAGGGGGTCGCGGCGGGGGTCAGCCACCGCCGCCACCAAATTGGTCTGGGGACAGGAGGACATCCCAGTGGCAGCAACATAGGGCGTCTGGGCATGAGGATCATTCGGACTTCGTGAGAGGCGTTGTCCCTGAATCTCAGGTGCGCCAGGATGCTGGAGATAGAAGATATATTCAGGACAATAGGCAGAGTGAAGGTGGAAAAGGTAAAGCTCCGGAAGTGCCGCTGGCTAGGGAGATGCGTTGCTTTCGATGTTTGGAAGTTGGCCATCATCAGGCAGCATGTCCCAATGAGCAGATCTATTATAAGTGCAAGCAATCAGGGCATGTTTCCTTGGAGTGTGAAGGTTTAAAGGCCAGGAAACTACAGATGTTTGGCTTCGGCATCAGACAAGGTTTCTATTCGGTTGAGATTCTTGATTCTGCCAAGGCGATGTCAGAGCTAGTGGGGGTGATCTCAGTGCTTCAGGGAGAGGCGATAGAAGCTAAGCTCATCGAGGAGTTACGTAATCTGATTGAGAATTCTTGGGATTGGAAGGTCAGGAAGTTGGACAAAAGGGAGTTTACAGTGATCTTTCTGAACAAGCAATCGCTAGAAACCTTCTCGAGGGTCTCGAAATTGACTACTGCTAAATATGGTCTGAAGATCAAGATACATAAACCTACGGTGCACCAAAAGCTACAGCTATTCTCTAGATGGGCTAGTTGAACGTCAGTGGGATACCTTCGTTTGCCAAGTTTGAGCATGTGGTCAAGAGTATTGTGGAACTTGCAGCTGAACCGTTGTTGGTTGATGAGTTGTCCCTGATCAAACCGGGTCCGATTAGAGTTAAAGTCAGATGCAAGGATTTGTCCAATCTACGTGGTGTGGTGGAATTTTTTTTCAATGGGCTGGGATATAACATTCGTTTTGCAGGGGAAGCAGCACAGGGAAAGGCTCCCGGTGCTGGTGAGGGACCATCCGGAGGCCCGAGTGATAAGTTTGACAAGCGCCGTAGGCACAAAGATGATAGGAGCGAGGACGATTTTGATGGTGGTGGTTTTGAAGAGGAAGAATCTAAATCTGAATGGGAGAAACTTCAGAAGCTCAGTAATGGGTATGATGGTGCTGTGGACTGTGATGGTTTTTCCCCTGATCCGGTTGAACCCATTTCGTTCTTCGTTCCAACAGATGGGGATGGATTGCGCGATGAAGATCCTTGCATGTGTTAAACTCCTTGCCAGAATCTTTGGAGGATGTTATGATGGGAGTTGTGACTCCACTGGAAAGGTTTGAGCTGAAAAATAAGGCTGCATCGGATCTAAATGAAGTGTCGGTGGAGGAGATTACTCCGGATGCCATAATGAATTCAGCTGCAACGCAGGCAGATGGGAGGGTGGTCTCAGATTTGCTTGTGATGGGGAGATGCTAGGGTGTGGAATCTATTGAACAGCATTTGGGGGAAGTGACTAATAAATAATGGTAATGAGAGTTTGGAAAAAGGGGCATAGGTGATGCTACAGCAGGAGGTTGTGGACTTAAGGAAAGAGCAAGAGGATGAGCAGGTTGAGGGGGCTCATCGAGTGATGAACGTTCAGGAGGAGCAGAGCTGGAAAACCTCGGTACCAAGAAAACAGAGGCGGGGAAAGGCTGCAAAAGAGTGCCCTGCACTGTCCAGGCGTAGCACGCTGGTTCCTCATGATGGTGTTTCCATTTTGGAGAAGGCACCACAAGAACGATGATCAAGAACTTGGAGACTGCAGGTATGAACTCTTCTTCAAATCCTTTTACTGTCCTGAACAACATACCGGATGAAGTGTTGAGTGAGGTTACAGATAACCTGGGGGTTTGTGTGGAGGATAAGGGGGCTTTTATATTGACCATCAAAGCTGAGGAATTGGTAAGGGCGAATTTGTCTGAAGCCAATTACAAAGAAACCTTACGAAAACAAAGAACGGGAGCTTGATCTGCAGTCGCTGGCCATGGGGGCCATCACTAATTAGACAAGAATCTCGGGTGGTGATCAAATGGATACTGTTTCTACGACCTCTACAGTGAGGGCTGCGAAGAGGTCAAAGAAAAATAAAAAACATGTTATTCAATGAAATTCCTCTTTTGGAATGTAAGAGGAGCAAGTAAGTTAGCTCGATGTCGTCAAGTGGGGGAGTATATTACTACTGATGGGATTAAAGAGCTTGAGTTTAAAGAGTTGTCTAATGGGATTACTTTTTCTTGGCACTGGCTCCCGACTGAGGGGTCGTCGGGAGGTATCCTTATGGGGATTCATTTAGATACTTTGGAATGAGAGGAGGCTAATATAGGATCCTTCACGGTCTCGTTAACGTTAAGACATAGAAAATCTAATTTCTGGTGGGTGATGGTGACGGTTTGTGGTCCAGCTGATCATTCTCTTGCGGAGGTGTTTTTGACAGAATTAAGGGACATTTATTCTAATGCGACTCTTCCGGTAGTTCTGGGGGGGGGGGGGGAGGGCGATTTTAATCTCATTCGTTGTCGGGATGATAAAAACACTGACAACATTGATTTCAGACTTATTGCTCTTTTTAACAATTTTATTGAGGAGTTTGTCTTGAAGGAGATTAAAAGAAGTGGCTCACGTTTCACTTGGACAAATAAGCAGGAAAACCCCGTTTTGGTCAATTTGGACCGGGTGCTTGCTTCGGTAACTTGGGAAATTCGTTTCCCACTAGCTCATGCTTGGTGCATCGCGAGGATGGGCTCGGATCACTACCCTGTTATCTTGGATGATGGGGAAGGGGCCCTGCCTAGACCCAAGTATTTTTTCCTTTGAAAATAAGTGGCTAAAGGATCCTTATTTTAAGGATAAGGTCGCAGTTCGATGGAAGCAAGTGCAAGACAAAATCCCCCCAAACTGTTATTCGCTGACAGATGGCATGCAGTTCGATGGAAGCAAGTGCAAGACAAAATCCCCCCAAACTGTTATTCGCTGACAGATGGCATGCCTGTACAACCTTCTATCGGCAGTTTATGAGGGGGAGAGACATTCGTCTTAAGGGGGTGTAGAAGAGACAGAAACTGGATTTATTTAACCAGTTAGAGAAGTGGGACTCTATTGCTGAGTCCCGGGAGATGTTACCTACGGAATGGTCCACTCGATATGGAATTGAAAAGGAGTTAGAAAAGGCGCATGATCTGGAAGCGACTTATTGGAAACAAAGTGGAAATGTTCAGTGGGTGTTACAAGGGGACAACAATACGAAGTTCTTCCAGATGGTGGCGAATGGGACACGAAGGAAAAATGAGATCAAATCTTTAGAATCTGATCAGGGGATTATAAGCTCTCAGCAGGATCTCATGAAGCATATTACCCAATTTTATAAGTCGCTGTTTGGAAACCGTGCTTCTATGGGTATGTAACTTTGTGATAATTTCTGGCCGGTTGAGGAGCAGTCCGAGTCTGTTAGAAGTGAGTTGATTCGTCCTTTCTCGGAAGAGGAAATCAGGGGTGTGATTTTCGGGATGAAAGGGGATGCTGCCCCTGGCCCGAATGGGTTTAATGTAACTTTCTTTAAAAGTTTTTGGCATGTCATTAAAGCTGATCTCATGGCGATATTTGATGATTGGAACAAAGGAGAGTTAGATCTGCAACGTTTGAATTATGGTGTGATAACTTTTGGTCCCCAAGGTTCGAGAGGCAATAACTATCAAACAATTCAGGCCAATTTGTTTAGTGAATGTAGATTACAAGATCTGAACGAAAATGTTGAATAATAGGATTGCAATGGAAGCAAAAGAGATCATAAGTCTGGAACAAACAGCGTTCACTAAAGGGCGGAATATTTTGGAAGGGGTGATAATACTTCATTTGGTGAATCATGAGCTGAAAAGAAAGAATATTCCGGGGCTGATATTTAAGATTGATTTTGAGAAAGCTTACGATAAGGTTAAATGGGGGTTTCTCAAGGAGGTCATGGAGAGGAAAGGGTTTCCCCAACAATGGATATCATGGGTGATGCAATCTGTCCAAGGTGGACGTGTGTGTATCAATGTGAATGGAGAGAGGGGGGGGGGGGGTTCTTTCGGACTTATCAGGGACTCCGGCAAGGCGACCCCCTGTCCCCTTTTGTATTTAACTTGGTTGCGGATACGTTAGGTGCTTTGGTTAAGAAAGAAAGAGAGAGGGGTGTTCTAACAGGTGTACTCACGGATCTAATTGCGGAAGGAATCACGCATATCCAATATGCAGGTGATACGGTTATTATGGTGGAACCATCATATGAGAATGTCAGGAATCTTAAGCTCATTCTATACTACTTTGAATATCTCTCGGGGCTTAAAATTAACTTTCACAAGTGTGAGGTCTTCACTTTTGGCGTGCCAGTGGAAGACCAAGCTTCATGGGCTAATATGCTAAATTGTGCTACGGGGAGGCTTCCGATGACCTATCTTGGTATTCCTATTGCTGATAGAACCCTGAGGATGATGGATTGTGAAAAAGTAGTGGAGAAAATGAGGAAACGCCTCGATCTATGGAAGGGTAGGTTTAACTCTTCGGGGGGGAAGGTTGATATTAACAAATACCTGTCTTAGTAGTCTCCCAACTTATATAATGGGATTTTATCACTTCCATGATGGTATTCACAAAAAAATGGACTCGGTGAGAGCTAACTTTTTTTTGCGTGGAGCAGACGATAAGTTCAAATATCACATAATGAAATGGGACGATGTATCTAGACCGAAGGACTTTGGGGGTCTAGGTACCATTAACACTAAAATTATGAATGAATGTCTTCTAACCAAGTGGATTTGGAAACTCTATTGGGGCAGGGAGGAGCTTTGGTGCTGTCTTCTTAGAGCCCAGTACATGAGAGATGGGTCGTTTGATAATTCTCGGGTGGCAGGGTCCTCATCCTTTTGGAAGGGGCTTCACAAAGTAAAGCATTTATTTAAATGGAGTGCAAAGTTTAAAGTTCACAATGGGAAGTCTACCAAATTCTGACATGATGTTTGGATTGCGGAGGTCCCCTTCGCATTATGCTTCCAAACTTGTTTCGCATCTGCACCAAGCAGGAGGGCTTAGTGCATGAGTTTTTTGTGGAGGGTCAGTGGGTTTGTCCTTCCGAATGGGCTTCCTTCTTTAACTTGTCTTCTGACGTTGCGTTAGATAGCATGGAGGATGAGGTCTGTTGGGGGCTGGACAAGTCTAAGCGCTTCACTATTAGATCTATTTAAAGGTTCATGACGTTTCAGGGGACAATTAATCCTCACTTGAAACGGATTTGGAAAGTTAAAATTCCTCTTAAGGTCTGAATTTTCTTGTGGCAAATGTTTCGTAACAGGCTTCAAGATGGGACTACTCTAAAATCCAAAGGTGGAAGGGGAGTGATAGATTTGTGCTATGTGGGGAGTATGAAACAGTGGACCATATATTCTTTTGTTGTTCAATTGCATCTTTTACTTGGTGTGCCTTGCGGAATGGTTTTGGGTGGGAACAAATACCTCGATCGGTGGAGGATATGTGGGTGGTCTGGATTGAACATAGGTTTGGTGTTTCCAAAAATATTGGAGCGATGTTCTTTGCAGGAATAGCTTGGGCCCTGTGGAAGAAAAGAAATCTGATGTCTATTCAAAAGAAATTCCCTTGTCCACTGACGTTTTGTTTGCTGGAATTTCTTGGTTACCGGGGTGGAAGGTGCTTCTGAAGAATGCAGAGGTTGAAAAACTGGAGGCTCTACTGCAAAGGGTGAAAGATGGTCTAGATCGCATTCCAGCTACTACATTCTGCTCTGATATAATAGAACTATGAATCCTTGCCGAGTCTACTTGTGGTTCTGGGTGTGCTGTGTGGTGGTTTAGACGAGCTTTTGTTGCTCTGATCTGGTAGAAGTTTTTTTTCTTTTTGGTGTTTGTCGTGAGAAGGCCCAGCTCTGCTTAGGGTCGGGGTCTGGGTGCTGTGTTTATCCTTGGTTTGTTGTGCTCTTGTGTCGCTGGTAACCCCAGCCGTTGGACATTGTTATTTGACTTTCTATAAAAGTCGAGAAAAGTTCTCTGTTCAAAAAAAAAAAAGAGAGGGAGAACATAAGTTATCTCTAAAACAGAGCTAGAAGAAGCCATTGCAGTGAGGAAGGCCGAGGGCCATGACGAAGGCTCTCGAAGGGGTTGAAGGGCAACGCTCAACTCACCGCAGTGGAGTCCGTCGAGATCACCGGGAGATTGAGGAGACACCAGGGAATTCTTGAAGATTTCTAGTTTTAGAAAAAAAATCAGCCATGTCTGATTTGTTACGGATAAGTATCTGTAATTTAAGTTTAGATTTGTTAGCATAGCAGCGGATCAAACCCTAGCTTCATATTTGTGACATCCCAAATTTTAGGGTTAATTTAAAAATGTGAAATTTAAATTTTTTTTCTAACAATCATCCTAACATTTTTCCTTCCACTTCTCACCTTCTCTTTTCTTTCCTGTTTCAAAAGGCAAAAACCTCACTAAATTAAAACTTAGCTAAATTGAAAAATTTCAAAATACTAAAATTTGAAAGTGTGACAAGTGATTGACCCCGTTTTGTTCTCTTTTCTTTCCGTTTGTTTACTTGCTTTTCATTTGAATCTAAAATCCAACCAATTTCTTAGAATCTCAAAATCCCTTCAACTCATTTGAGATCAATTCAAATCCAATTTTCAAATTTCCAAATTGGGCCGCTCTTTTCCTTTTCTCCTCTCCCTAGCCCAGCCACAGCCTGCTCCCTCTCGCACTTGGCCGAGGAGCACTGGCCCACGCGCAAGGCCCAGCACTGTGCGGCCTCCTCTTTCCTCTGCCTGCGCCGCTTGAGACGGACGCCGGCATGCGCTGCCACGCGCCTTGCCACGCGTCACGCGCGTCCAGCCACTCACGCCACCTGCCTCTACACGCGTCTGCTTCACCCTCGCATCGAAATCGATCTCTGGTCTTGCCTCGTTCCTTTTCGGCCGCCCCAGCTCCTAGCACCGGCCATCGTCACGTCGCCCTTCACCAACGATGGCGCCATGCAGGGTGCCCCCGGCTCCCTTGAGCCCATGGTGAGGACCACTGCTCAGCCCCCTCCCTGCTGCGCCCAATCTTGATCCCCAGCCGCCCGTGCTGCGCCCTGACGCCATATGCTGGTGCTGTCCGCCGACGTCCCTCTGTCGCCGGCGCTGTGCGGCCCCTTTCGGACGCAACCGGGGATGCAGGGAGGTCCAGCGCGCCGCTCCATCCCTCCTGCACCTGAAACTGAACCGCCTCCGCCTGCCCTGCGAGCTGGCGCCGTTCGTTGTCGCCACGCTCTGCCTCTGCCCGGCCATCCGCTCTGGCGCGTTGCCTCTGCTTCGTGGCCGGCGGCCCTTCGCGCGTCTCTGAGAAGGTTGACCCCGCAGAGCTGCCCCTCACCGGCCCTCTTGAGCCATGAGGAGCTCCACCACGCAGCTCATGTGCCCCTCGATCTAAGCCCCAATCTTTCCCGTTGTCGTTCACCTTTGTTGCCATGCGCCTGAGCCGTGCGCCGCCCTTGGCCGGTGCCGGCATTGCAGGGTGCCTCCTCGACTCGATTAAGCCCTCGGGCTGGTCCACGTCAACTTTCTCCCGCTCCCCCGGCCGAGTCTCGAGCCCCCGACGGCATGTGCCGAGTTGTGTGTCCATGAGGATTTTATTGTCTTCTGTCGTGAGCACCTTTATTGCCTCATCACAGCCACACTTCAACTTTGTTTTTAGTGATCTTGGCGTCGTTGGAACCGTTATCTCGAGCTCCACCACATGAAGTCATTCAAACCTCAGCCAACATCTGGTCTCGCTGGTTTGTTTTGCTAGTAAGTTCTTCGCAGAGTTTAATTGCTTGTTTCTTCTTTTGGTTTTATCGTTGTTAGTGCAAGTCTTTAATTATGATGCATAGATTCATAATAAGCTAATGTGCACTCCATCTTAGCATAACTTTATTTTATTTAGCACACATTAGTATGCATACCTAAGTTAGCACTAAGTAATCTAATTTAAGGTTAGAATTATATATGATTAGTAGTTAAATACTGATAGCTAAATATTAGTAAGTCAGTAAATACTTAAATAGCAGCCTAAGCGTCTACCGTGCATTCACCCACGCAGTGGCACGTATTAGTACATGTACTACAAGTTAGCGTTAGTAGTTAATTATATAAATTACACTAGGTAATTAATTGTTGATCACTTAGGATGACCCACCAATATGTAAATAAATTAGATAATTAACAATAGTGCTAGGCTCTCCACCGCACCCTAGCTGACGTCATCTACCTAGTGTAGTAGTTTAGTTATTGTAAAGTCAAGTAATTAATCATTAGGAAGCAATTACATATTAGGAATCGAAGTAATTAATCTTTTAATCACAGTAGGCTCCATGCATGCTATACTTAGATAAAGTACTAGATGGCACCTATATGCAATTTACCTACACTAGTGCACGTACCACCTATTAGCACAAATGATATAATTATTTAGTTAATAGCTCTAAATTAAGGTATGCACAAAATGACATAAGCTACACACCGCGTCCCCGCTCGTACTAGCGAGAATGCATGTTAACCCTTCACTGAACCTCACTTTAAGTCAATAGGCACCGCAACATGCATGACTTGCCCTAAGTTTTCCTCGCGGTGTTATCTGGTTTTTAGTTGGAGTTCTTTGGATTTTATCGTTTCTTCTTGAGTTTTATTTCTTTTGCAGTAGTTTTATTAGGCTTTTCCTTCGCGTAAATAACGTTGAGTGTAAGAAAGAGTCAAGCCTCAAGAGAAACCAGAAGGTCTACGTATGAAGAGAAGCCTATAGATTGGGCGCGAAGCCAGAGATTAAAGATTGAGATCTCGAAGAAGAAGCCTCCAACCTCAAGCTTGAAGATTACGGAGGTTGCAGGCAAGCTCTAACCTCATATTTACCTATAATTTGCTAATGCTCCTGTGATGCCTATTTATTCTGCTATGCATGATATTTTGAATTAAAACATTGTGTTAGTCATAATCCTACTTGTTCTTAGGTATTTATATTTATGTCAGTAATTTACTGTATAGATATGAATACCTTCCTTGAAAACCATTGATGACGTGTCCTTGATAACCATAGAGATTCCGTTCTTAGATAGTTTTACGGAACGCATATTACCTTGTTACTAGATCTGCTTAGGACTCCATTTACGGTGCTCCGCACCGCCGCACCATATACCGTTAATTTGCAAAATGAATTAAAAGAGTTTGGTGGTGCGAGTGTAAATAAAAGGGGTGGGATTAGAACAACTGGTGCTAGGTGAAGAGAGGATGTTTCTGGTCGTGGGGTGGGGCTCACCTGAGGTGATGGTGATAGGTGTGTAGGCTTCCCTGTGGTCTATCTGCCGGGGACGAGACCGCCACCCCTGCCATATAAGGATCGGTTCGTCAGCGCTCGGCATAGTAGTTTCCGTACAACCACAGAACCTGTATATTTTGGCCAGGACCTATTTCCTCTACGTATTCTTTTCACATCGAACCACTAGGGGGTCAGTAGTGAAGACACAAAGGAACAGGAGAAGGGCGTGAGACGACTCGCTGCCTGGCCCTCGACGGTAATTGCCCGTGTCATGGGAGCGTAAGCTCATGGATATAGCCCTTGGTTTGGTAATACCCGAGATTGGAGGGGACCAGAAAAAGGCGTGAATGCGGTGGATATTCACGACCCGGCTCCGAGAATGTACCGACGCGTTATCGGTGGCCTAGGAAAACCCCGAGGGATGGCCCCTGTTTGCACCTTGGGTGGAATCTGTGGAAAACTACGTAGGTGTGGGATAGACGTTATGTAACTCTAATGATCAGGAGTAGCATAACCTGTGGGTACAGTGTACAACCTCTGCAGAGTTAAAAATCCTTCCGAATAGGCTGTTGTCACGGTATTGACATGCTATTGTTCGACTACCATACAATTAGATTTTCTATACTGCCTTGATGTATGAGTAGGTGTAGCTACCTGTGTTTTGGAAAGTGTCTGGAGGGGATAGTGGAGACATATCCAGTTAAAACTTAGGAACTGGCGGGAACGGTTTATACTCTCTCAGGTCTAACTTATTAAAATATGGACAATAAATGCATTTACTTCTTTTTGAAAATCTTCTGTAACGAACCTTACATAAAACTGGCTTTTTGCAACATGGACCCTGCTGCCTCATCTTTATTACAACCAATGTGCATTTATATTTATACCTTTGCTTAGTGTTGAAGGTTGCTGATTACCTTATGTACTCACCCGCCTGCATTTGTAGTTTTAGACAGTGAGGATCGCGTAGGTGATGTGCTGATTTTCGTTCTGCTTCCTAAGTCTGCTTGTGGATTTGGACCCTGGTGTTTCGCTGCCTGCTCTACTTTTAGTTGGACAACCGGTGTAGATTCGTAGAGATCCTCACAGTGTTGCCGCTAAAAGTCCTGTCTTATGTTAGTTTTTCTTTTCGAAGTATGTTTTTGATATATATTTTATTGTGTTGTGCGTATCAGCTACTGATCCAGGGACTGATACGTGTATCACAGTGCATCCAGAGACTGATACGTGTATCATCACAGTGCATCTCAGAAATAGGGAGCCGACAATATTGTACGGACATAAATAATTCAAAACAACTTCTGGGCATAGTCAAACTTCCGGGCGGGCTATCGTCTCGAGCAGGCTGCATCATTCTTGATCTCCGTGAGAGATGAGACCGCTCTTGAAGGAAAAACATATCCTCACTGCAGCATTATTCTTGATGATGGAGCATATCCAAGGACTGATAAAATTTCCAACGTTTGTGTGTGACATACATTTTCTTGACCTCAGTCCCATATGGCTGTGAACGAGGTATTTTCTCTACAAAACATATGGTGAAGTTCATTTGTTTGAGCTTTTCAATTGTTTGGCGTCCAACCCAAACAACGTTGGATTGCAGCCTCAGTTACGTGGTACAGAAAAGTCATCATCCATTATCCAATTCAGAGGGTCATCACTGTAACAATGTTTGAAGGCTCCATCATCGACTTCGTCACTGATAATCGTTGAACATTCCATCACTGACTTCGTCGTCACCAGTTTTTCATGGGAGTGGTTTGCATTGCTTGCGCACAATCCACAACTGAGATAACAAAATGTTTGAGACCAAGATCACAAAGTGTTGAACATTGCTGACCCCAGGCTGCAAACCGCCGGCTGGATATAGTGCGGGTGCATCTGGGACAGTTTCTATATACCCTCTGCACTGTCAGCCTTGGCCTGACGTGTTCAAGAACAACCTAGTCATCTGCTTCGTCCTGGACCTGCTACAAAGACTATGGCATATCGCCAGATACAGGATCCGAAGATGCAGACGGAGACTTATTTGGAAAAGCGAGACCAGTATGGGCAGAAGCAACAGAGATATGAAGGATCTGGTCCTCAACCGTCCCGTGCGTCATGCATCCTGTTTCTTCATATCCAGGGTCGTGATGGTTGGCACAGTTTGTTCGTATACTGTTTGCTGGACTGATGCTTGCCACCGGCCGCCAGCTAGCCCCCGGGTTCCTCTAAGGTAACGTCAGTGGGACGTCCCTTGCAGCCTGGTGAGCCAGCCGACTATGCATGGGTCAGCATGTTGACGGAACCAGTTCTTCTGACGGCTAGCACGGAGGGTTGCGAAGCTGGAAATCGTAGTCGCAGATTAAGAACGTGGGTCCACATGACCAAGTCCGTGTCTAGGCTTTGACATTACGTAGTACTATACGGTAGAAACTAGTCGCGACACCATCAATTTGTCTCGTTAAGGCAAAACTTTCATTAGCATGCCAAGCAGGACACGGTGCTAAACCACGGTGACTGCAGTTTGACTAAAAGCGTCTATTCTATTGTATGAGGCCATAAACATCTGATGGGAAGTTTCTGATTTGGACGATGAGTGAGGGAGATATTTGACGTGACTACACGATATCACACGAGAATTTATCTATAGCTAATGCACTTTATTCTATTTTTCATTTTACTTTTGAGGGGTTGGGACGGGCCAAAGTCTCTTGCCTGGTCCAAAGAGGAGAGCACATGCCAAGCAGAAATTAGATTGCGGAACAGCTGCTAACCAAAATAGATAGAGTATAATCCTGCTTGTGCACCTAACGCAGCTGCTTTGCGTTCTCGTACTTGCCCTCTCATCGTCGAAGAATATTCTAAGACTGACTTCGTCACAGATTTCATGGGAGTGGTTTGCTTGCACACAATGGCCCCGTTTGGAACTTATTTTGCACAGCTTCCGTTAAAATTAATCGGTGGAGGGAGCCAAACACACCGATTCTACCTCAGCTTCCGATGGACGCGCTTCTTTTCAACGCCTAATTTACACTGCAACGCAGAATCTAGGTAGCGAGTCGATTTCGGGTAACGCGCGGCGATTCTCCCGAGCAGGACCCCTTCCACGCCACCCCCGATGCTTACTTCTGCGCCGCCGCCGTGTCCTCCAGCACCGGCCGCAATGCGTCCTTCTGCGTCACTGTCGCGTCCTCCAGCGTCGCCCCGAATGTGCTCTTCCACGCTGCTGCCGGCGTCTTCTCGAGCTTTTCCGGCCCGAACAGAGATTTGACGATTAGAAAAATTTATAGCACGAGAGAAGTTTGTCGACCGATCACTAACGCACGCCACTCTATTCTCCATATTAGCAGATTGGACCGGCCTATATGTCGACCGATCACTAACTAGTAGTTTGCTTCTGTAAAACAATCATCTTGTTAAGAAGAAACCGTTCATGCACATGTAAATTCAAGTCCAGATATACCACGCAATGCACAAACGTTAGATTGTTGTCATGAATTTAACTGACCATCTATATTTCAGTAACAAGGGAATGAAACCACTGCATTTCATTATTCATTTTTTTAAAAACAGAGAAGTGATCATGTCACATCACCATATTATTACGTCGATTGACCCGACAAAAAAATCATATCTTTGTCAGGATTCTAAAGGAAGAAAAACACCCTCAACAGGAAAGCAAAGAGAACTATCACATGCCATTTATTCCATGATTTTATTATAGGAGCTTGTGACTCTCTGGTGGCATGTACTAGGAGCTCAGGATCTTCAGTAGTGGTTGTTGCCCCAGAACTGAGACTGGAGCCAATCTATGAGCTTCTTCTCCACCTGGAACGCCCTGGCCAAAACATCATCTGAGATGGGTGGGTTTGATCCAAAAACTGCGTTGGCAATAGTAATAACCCCAGGGTTTTGGCTGCTGAGTGATGACAACGCAGCTGCTGGCTTGTCATGTGCTAGGTTCATTTGGAAGTGGATCATCGCCTTTGGGAACACGAACACGTCACCTTTCTTCACCACCTTGGAGAAGAGCCTGTTAGGGTTAGATGTGACAAAACCAAGGTAGAGTGTTCCCTCAAGCACTGTGAGGAGCTCGGTGGCACGAGGGTGGATATGCGGCGGGTTCACACCCAACGGCCCATAGTCAATACGCGCCAGTGAGATGCCTAGGGTGTTGAGGCCTGGGAAGTTGATGACATTGACATTTGTCACGTTAGACCCAACTTTGTTCATGGTGTTTCTAGGTTGGCCAATTATCTTGGCATCGTTGAAGAAGTCATCCGGGGTGACTGCCATTGGATCCTTGCAAGGAAATCCATTTACACGCACTGCAGCATATATAGAAGAATGCACAAAACGATCAGAAGCAGAATACAGAACTTCACATGGGATATACAATACATGAATATGCATGCAATCATACCAGGAGACTTCATATCAGCGACACAGAAGTCTTGGAGAGGGCTAGGATCGTAGGCGATGGCCTGCCATGAGGCCAGCGCAATAAGGGCAGCAATGAGAATCAAGGAGTTGCTAGTAGAGGAGGCCATCGTATCTATCATTTGCTGGGTGAGATAGTTTTGCCATGAAGGGGGTGGTGAGGTTCTTATATAGCTGCAGTTAGGTAGAGGTGACCCAATAGCGAAGTTACCTGAATAAGCAACAGAATAAGTTAATTGCATAGTTTGGACAAGTCTCAATAGGCTGCCATAACTGCTGATTAAGTTTTCCACAACTATCGTTTTCTAGTTAACTAACCTGATGTTTCCTATTCCACTATATTTTTTTTATCTACTTTTCAGTAACCATTTTGTACATAGATATATCTCTTCGCAAACTCACCCGATGCTTACACACTTTTAGGTGACTGGGTACAAGTTTTGATGACTTGACGCGCCACCTAATTAACATTGGTGGAGTGCAATCACTTGCATGAGAAAGTTATCATCCGTTATCTAGTTTTGATAAGTTGATATATATATATATATACAATCTATATTGCAAAACACTTGCAGTTCCGTGTATTTTTGAAAGAATTAGTCATCATACATTTTCCATATGATTTAGTTCTGTGAGTCATCAACCAGTGTGTAAAGTTCAGGTTATTTCATCAACCTATGAGGTTGTGTGTGGACGCATGTGCTTTTACCGCGGTACATGGATTGAGTTAACGTAGCGTAATAGTGTGGTGAACAGAAAAACTTGCTTGGCAAGTAGTTAAGTTGAAAGTCAAAAACTGGCTGCTAGAACTTCTGCTGATGGATGACAAATTTCCACTCTGTTTACCAACTCTTAATTTTTACTCTTACGTTTGGTTGACCTCAGTCACATATTTGGACGACCGAGAGTAGCAGGTATAATCATTTGGCGTCACTGACAAAGCTACATACAAAGTGGTGGTTGCAAAGGTACCCTTCGAAACAAAAAAAATGCTTATAATTAATAGCCAGTTGTCACCATATATGCACCCTTTAAATTAAGATTGTGCACTTTCTGACATAAATTTCTCTACATACGGTAAATTAAGATTGCCACCTAAATTATCAATGATGGATTGCAGCCTCAGTTTCATGGTACAGATAGAAAAGTTAGAAAAGTCATCATCCATTATCTAATTCAGAGGGTCGTCATAGTATCTATACATAAATTAAACAACACGTAAAATAAAGTTGCGTGTTTGCGACAGAAGCGCGCGCTCTTCGTTCATATGCAGTTCATATTATTTAGTCCACTCAGTCATCGCGTAAGGCAAGATGCCCGACGACTTCGGATTAGATGAATTAGCTCGGCACAGATCAAGGATCATGCCCATCTATCAGTATGGATAAGTACATGTGCATCGATTCGTGAGTACATAGAGGCTGTTAACCAAATTATAGTAATCTCGCTGTGTACCTAAATAGATCGTCGAGGATTCCATGGCTGACTTTGTCACCAGTTTTCATGGGAGTGGTTTGAATTCCATCACTCACTTCGTCACAATCGGGCCAGATAACAAAATATTTGGGACCACGATCATAAAATGTTGCACATCGTGAGATCCAATGCAACAAACAGGTTGGATAAAGTGCATGAGGGCACATCTGGGGCGGGTTCTATCCTCTGCATGCATACGAGCCTTTCTTCCTATCCTGATGTGTTTAAAAACATTGTTGCCTCATCACCTAGTCACCTGCTTCGATCTGGACCCGAAAATGCCATGGGTTGGTGGAGGCTGTAGTATGATCCGACCATGCCAGCATGGTCACATCCATCAGGGTAGAAGTCATCGGCCGTGGCCAAATCGAAATGCATCTAGCGCATCAGACCACAAAGGCCAATGCAGTGGCCGATAGCAGCAGTCCGTTCCTTTCTTCCTCCGCTAAAGAAAGGCCAATACAGTGGGCTATGTCAAGCGCCTCCCAAACAGTCATCTTGGTGCCGCCACTCGACGGTACCAGTCCCTTTATCCAGAGAGTTTGCTCATCCAGGATCTAAAGTTATCATTGGACCAATCCTCTGAAGAAATTGGGGTGTTCTTAAATGGGATCCGGTTCGTCTCGGCATTGATAAAAATCCATAGGATGTAGGTTACCCATTGGGCCGAGATAATAATGACCCGGTCTGAGTATTGTAATCTGGCCTTTAAGGTTCTAGAAAATACGTTTAGAGGGAAAATGAACAAAGAGAAGAAAGAAAAGCAAAACCACAAGGAGCAACAACCGCCGAAATGAAAAGAGGGAGAAAAGAATTTACCTCTGAAACAGAGGTAGAAGAAGCCACTGCGGTGAAGAAGGCCGAGGGCCACGGCGAAGGCTCTCGAAGAAGTGGAAAGGCAACGCTCGACTCACCGCAGTGTAGTCCGTCGAGATCACCAGGGAGATTGGGGAGCCACCGGGGAATTCTTGAAGATTTCTAGTTTTAGAAAAAAAAAATTCAGCCATGTCTGATTTGTTACGGATACGTATCTGTAATTTAAGTTTAGATTAGTTAGCATAGCAGCGGATCAATCCCTAGCTTCATATTGTACGGACATAAACAATTCAAAACAACTTCTGCGCATAGTCAAACCTCCGGGCGGGCTATCATCTCGAGCAGGCTGCATCGTTCTCGATCTCGGTGAGAGGTGAGACCTTGTCACCCCGGTGACCACATGTACACGTTGCTCTTAAAGGCAAAACATATCCTCACTGCAGCATTATTCTTGATGACGGAGCATATTCAAGGAGTGTGACAAAAATTTCCAACGTTTGTGTGTGACTTACATTTGCTTGACCTCAGTCCCATATGGCCGTGAACGAGGTATTTTCTCTACGAAACATATGGTAAAGTTCATTTGTTCTAGTTTTGCTACTGTTTGGCATGCAACGATGGATTGCAGCCTCAGTTACGTGGTACGGAAAAGTCACCATCCATTATATAATTCGGAGGGTCGTCATAGTAATAATCTTTAAGGATCCATCATCGACTTCGTCACTGATAATCGTTGAACATTCCATCACTGACTTCGTCGCCTGTGTTCATGGGAGTGGTTTGCATTGCTTGCACACAATCAACAACTCGGATAGTAAACAAAATGTTTGAGACCACGATAACAAAATGTTGAACATCGCAGACCCCATGCAGCAAAGTGGTTGGATACTGCGCAGGCACATCTGGGACGGGTTCTATCCTCTGCATGTCAGCCTTGGCCTGACGTGTTCAAAAACAACCTAGTCACCTGCTTCGACCTGGACCTGCTACAAAGACTACGGTATAGCCAGATACAGGATCTCAAGATGTAGATGGAGACTTAGGGCCTCTTTTGGTACGGATTATGATTATTAAAAAAATTACTCATACTTTGGATTATTCATAAAAATCACTTATTTAACTTATCCATGTAATCTATTTTTTATGTCAAAAATATTTGGTAAAACAGATTATTCAATGTGGATAATAGGAGGTGAGAAGGGAGAAGTGATAAAAAGCTACTATTTGTAGTTTATGGGTGCTAGTATAAAATGTAAAAATGATTATAGGTGATTATGTCTTATAAGTTTTAAATGTTTGATAGAGATTATAGCATAAACTACGATAATCATTAGCAAAAGCCCTATAATCCCTACCAAACGAGACCTTATTTGGAAAAGCGATACCAGTGTGGGAACAGAGATACGAAGGATCTTGCTTCAACCGTCCCATACGTCATTTCTTCATGAGTTTGTATCAAGGGTAGTGATGGTTGGCAGTGTGTTCATATACTGTTGCGGGACTGATGCTTGCCACCGGCCGTCAGATAGCCCCGGGTTCCTCTAAGGTAACGTCAGTGGGACGTCCCTCACAGCCTGGTGAGCCAACAGATGATGGGTCCGCATGTCAACGGAACTGGTTCTTCTAATGTTACTTGAGAAGAACCGGTTCCTTGGCTAGCACGGAGGGCCGAAGTGAAGCTGGAAATCATCGTCGCAGATGAGCAACGTAGTCCATGTGACCAACAAGCCCGTGTCTAGGCTTTGACATTTTATGATAGAAACCAGTCGCGACAACATTTGTCTCGTTAAGGCAAAAGTTTCGTTAGCATCTTGCAAGACTAAACGAGAAGAAGTCTCTTACGGGTCAAGCAGCACGCGGCGACAGTTTGACTAAAAGTGTCTATTGTATTAGGGCGTAAACATCTAATAGGAGGTTTCTGAATTGGACGATAAGGAACGGAGATATTTGACGATGAGTAAATCATATTATTACACGAGAAGTTACCTCTATCTAATGCACTTTACTCTATTTTTCATTTTACTTTTGAGGGGTTGGGCCGGCAAAAGTCTCCTGCCTGGTCCAAAGAATGAGAGCACATGCCAAGCATAAACTAGCTTTCTTCTCCTAGCTCTCTGAAACAAGTCATCGTGTCAAGAAGAAAAGATCTTCAGGCACATGCCAAGCATAAACTAGCTTTCTTCTCCTAGCTCTCTGAAACAAATCATCTTGTCAAGAAGAAAAGATCTTCAGGCACATGCTACTTCAAACCCAGATATACCACGCATACACAAACAAAGGAAAAGATACCACAACATGTCATTTATTCATTTTCTAAACAGAAAAAGTGACCACGTCACATCATTATATTATTACATTGACCCAACAAAAATCGTATCTTTGTCAGGATTCTAAAAGAGAACACATACTCTTCACACGAAACCAAGCAGAACTATTACATGCCATTTATTTAATTACTATTGATATAGGTGTGTGTGTAGTATTGGTGCAATTAACTAGAAGTGGGAAATCATCAGTAGTGGTTGTTCTCCCAGAACTGAGACTGGAGCCAATCTATGAGCTTCTTCTCCACCTGGAACGCCCTGGCCAAAACATCATCTGAGATGGGTGGGTTTGATCCAAAAACTGCGTTGGAAACAGTAATGACTCCAGGGTTTTGGCTGCTGAGCGACGACAATGCAGCTGCTGGCTTGTCGTGCGCGAGGTTCGTCTGGAAGTGGATCATCGCCTTCGGGAACACGAACACGTCACCTTTCTTGACCACCTTGGAGAAGAGCCTGTTGGGGTTGGATGTGACGAAGCCAAGGTAGAGTGTTCTCTCCAGCACGGTGAGCAGCTCGGTGGCACGCGGGTGGATATGGGGCGGGTTCACTCCCAAGGGCCCGTAGTCGATCCGTGCCAATGAGATGCCTAGGGTGTTGAGGCCTGGAAAGTTGATGACATTGACGTTGGTGACGTTCGATTCAACCTTGTTCATAGTGTTCCTGGGCTGGCCGAGTATCTTGGCATCGTTGAAGAAGTCATCCGGTGTGACGGCCATCAGATCCTTGCAAGGAAATCCATTTACACGCACTGCAGTACAGAAAACATACATATGCTCAGAAGTATGTATAGAATTATCGTTTTATTCTGGCATGAAGAACCTACAACTTCACATGAGATCATATGCTACAAGAACATTAAAAATCATTAGGACTAACATAACACAGAAATTAATACATATATGTAACATATATACCAGGGGACATCATATCAGCTGTGATACCCTCAAAATCCCAATTTAAATAACCCTCAAACAATTTCTTATTTTCTACACCCTTCTTTATTTTAATGGAAAAATCTCACAAAATGAACATAAACTAAAAAGGGGAAAGTTTCAAATTTAAAAATTTGGACCTTGACAAGTGCTTGAGTAGAATTTTCCTTTTCGGGATTTATTGAATTTATTCGAATTTGTTTGATTTAAATTTGGGAGTTTTCAAAAAAAGAAGAAGAGAAAAACAACCCTCTCCCGCGGTTGGGCCGCCCTCGGCCCTGCACCACGCCCCAGCCCAGCACCGCGCCGCCCCGCTCCCAGCCCAACACCCAGCCCCCCGGCCCAGCACCCCGCCTTCCCCCATCTCGCGGCCACCACGCTCTTGCGTCGGCCCCACTGAACGGTCGGCCCGCTCGGGGAGCTTCTTCCTCCCCGAGCTGAGGCGACCAGCACGGTCGCTCGCGCGCTCGACACCCGACGAGCTCCGTTGCCCACGCGCACCTCACGCACCGGCGCTCAGGAGCGAGACGTCATGCCACCACCTCGCACAGCACCGCCCGTCCTGTCCTGCTCGCTGCGTCACATCCCCGCGCCAGTGCGACGTCACCCACTCCGTCGCGTCGCCGTCGCCGACGAACACTGGCCGATTGACGGCACGACGCCCACGCTACCTGCCCCGCACTTGTCATCCACAGCTCCCACTCAATGTCACACTCTGGCCGCGTAATGCCGCCACCTACCCCCGCCATTGACCGGTCGCCGCCGCGCCGCGCTTCTCCGGCCGCATTGCCAGCTATAAGAGCTCTTCGCGCAGCCTTCCGACTTCCCTGTGCCACACCGCAGCTCGCAGGTCGGCTTCTCTCTCTCTCGCGGGTAATTTCCGTTTTCCCTTCCGACCTCCGTCGCCGCTGCACCGTCGAATTGGTCGCCGCGGGTCACCGGGGCACTAGCCCGACCGGGGCTTCAGCACCACCATCGCCCACACAACCTCCCTAGCTCGTTGGCACGGTGGAATCGCTGACCACGAGGCCCTGCGCCCAGCACCACCGCACACCGCCGCCACCTCCGCGCCGCCGCGCCCTGTCGCACGACCCCCGGTCGTGACAACCACGCACGCACGACCGTAACACCCACGCACTGCCCTTAGCGCCCAGCCACGGGCGTGCCCCCGCGACAGTCTCACAACGAAATTGCTACGGCCACCACACCAGTGCACACAAAAATTTATTTCTAGCCCATTTTTAGTTCAAATAAATTCTCAAAAATTCTATAAAAATCTCCACTTTGCAAATACACCCCTACACAGTGAAGACCCACTTAGCAAGCCCTATTTGTCTCCACAAATATTCGCATTAGCCCTCCAATTATAGAAAATTACAGAAGGGCCCCTACATCTTGTTTTCACCACCATTATTACATACCACCTCCGATTTCCGAGATCTTTGCACCATTGGGACCGTAAGACCAGACCCTACATTATAGAGCCACTTATCACCCCAAAAACTTTGGTTGAATTTGGTGTTTATTCGATCTTCGTTCTATGCTCCCTCCGTATACTTTGTTTATTTATTTATTTACTTTCTACCGTTTTCTCGCGTAGACGACGCAGCGTTTGGAGACAAAAAGATCAACGACCCGGAGTACGAAGAAGAGCCCGAGTACGCTTTCGAAGGCAAGCCCTAACCTCTTGACCATCTTGCTCCTAGATTTTCGCTATGCACCTATAGATCTATATGCTTGCATGTTCGTACTTATATGTTCAAAACATTGTGTAGTTACAGACCTACTTGCTACACATGTATCTGTACTTATGACAGTAGCTATCTCTTCATAAATACAAATACTACCTTGCTACCGGATTGTAAATCGAACCTTGTTAGCCGTAGGGTTCCGTCATTAATACCTTGATGTACGGATAATTGCCTTGAACTAGAATGCTTAGGAACACTCACATGAAGCCATGCTTCGCCCCACTATACACATAATTATCATTTTTTAGATGTGTTAAAAAGAGTTTGGTGGCGTGTGTAAAAATAAAGTGGGAAGGGTATTAGTGTAACTAGTGCTAGGTGATGGGAAGGGGTAATATTTTTGGTCATGGGGCGGGCTCCTAGAATTGTGTGCTGTGTATAGGCTTCGGACTGGTCCACCTATCGTGGACAAGCGCCGCCCCTGCCATATAAGGACCGGTTCATTGGACCTCAACGTAGTGATTTCGTGCAACCACAGAACCTGTCTGGGCGGCACTCACTCCATCCCCTCTGGTTATCCGCAATGACACCTAAGGGGTCGAGAGACCCAAGCCGCAGGAGCAGACGTGAGATACTCACGGTCTGGTCTTCGATTACAGCAATAGCCCGCGCCATGGGATCGTATTACCCACAGGTATAGCCTCCTGGCTTTCATAATTACCTGTCTGTGTGGGGTCCCAGAGAGTAGACGTGGATGATCTAAACTACGGTCTGGCTACGGGAATGTGCTATCGCGTCATCGGGGGCAGGCAAAACCCCTGAGAGATGACCCCTGTATGTATCTTGAGGTGGACATTGTGGGTACCTTAGTGTGTGTTGGAGTGAACGTTATGCGACTCTGTTGATCAAGAGAAACATAACCTGTGGGTACAGTGTACAATCTCTGCGAAGTGTATAATCCATCCGGAATGACCGTTGTCACGGTATTGACACGCTACAGCTTGGGCTCACAATGATTAGTCTTGACCATCATTCTTGACATTGTGAGTGGGTGTAGCTACCCGTGTTTTGGAAAATATCTGGCTGGGATAGTGGAGGCCCATCCAGTTAAAAGATGGGAACTGGCGGGAATGAAGACTACTCCCCCAGGTCCACCTACTAAAATGCTGATAGAATTAGGACCACGTCCACCACTGTTTGAAAACCCTTCTGTAGCAAAGCCTGCATTAAAACTGGCATTTCGCTAAAAAAAACAACCCTAACCTCTCCTTGATGACCCTATAAGCATGATTACTGCTAAGTACGAGGTTAGAGCTTGTTGAGTACTCTTGTACTTACCCTTGCTTTGTCGATCAGATGGAGAAGAAGATGAAGCCGGCCTCGATGGCGATGAGTAGGAGCGTCCCGCGCGCAAGTTTGCTTGTGGTTTTGCTTTCCGTTTTTCTCTTTTATGTAATGATTATGCGAGGATAACTGATGCTCCTCGCTGGCTTATAACTTAAGTCTTGAGTGTAAGACTATTATTTGAGATAATATATGTAATATTATTGGTATGAGCTGTGAAACTACGATGTTCGTGCGTACCAACTACGGATCCAGGGATTGGTACGGTGTTCACGAGATATCCCAGAAATAGAGTATGACATCAGCGACACAGAAGTCTTGGAGAGGGCTAGGATCATAAGCGATGGCCTGCCACGAGGTAAGCGCAAGAAGAGCAGCGAGGAGAAACAAGGACCTGCTAGAGGAGGCCATTGTGTTCCTCTAAGAGCTTGATGTGTTTAGATGTTTTGGGCATGAAGGGCGTCGCTGTGCTTATATAGCTGCAGGTCGGTTGAGGTGGCCGAATAGTGTGGCTACATGGGTTAACTTGCATGTAAGCAACAGTACAAGTCAAGTACGTACGTAGGTACGGTTGAATTGTCTCTTGGACGCTATGTTATTGTAAAAATTTCTTTAAAGCTTAACCTTGATTTATAGAAAGATTACGCTACAAATTTAAAAAGAATATGGTTAGTGGCAATTACTTTTAGCACTTTCTTAATATCTTTGAGTGAGTCGTAGCCATAGCAGCTATAACCTTGCTAGTAGGGTGAAAATAGATAGCAAATGTTACCTATAGCTAGCGTCCGTGTTCTTACCTTTATGTTGCACATTCACGAAGGTAAATAGATAAGGGTATGTTGAACAATTGAAACATTTTATTTTCTAAACTGTTTTTACTAGACACGATAGATGGATAATCGTTTGAGGTAATTTTAAGAGCGAAGTCAGGAGTAGCTCTTTTCTAGATTGAATACAAATTCAGCAAATGGAAAACACTACATACTTACAATTTTTTGCAATGTTAGCGCCCCCCCCCCCCCCAAAGTTCCGTCAATCCTTTTAGCTGAATTTGGCTTCAATATTAGAAAAGCTTGTGTGTAATGTTGTATTCCCAGTTCCAGAATAAGTGTTGTTTTTTGGCTTTTAAAAATTACATTTAATCATTCATCTTATTCAAAAAATTGTAAAAGTATTATTTAATTTGTTGTGAACTATTTTTTATTAAAAATAATTTCAACATGACATTTATTTTTAATATGTGACTAATTTTTGAATAATAAAAATGATCAAGAATCACACCTAAAAGTCAAAATACGTACTTATTATAGGATGGAGGGAGTAGAAGTTATAAATCTGATTGCAATGGCTACAAAGGTGATGAGTATATTAACTTTAGGTAATAGGTCGCCTAAAATTATCTTTTTAGGAAGTGATCATGTATTAATTCGCTCCTAACTTGACCAGATTTTTTGCATTTGATACCATTTGTTTAGGTGGTTGGATTTATTTTCCGCGCAGCACGATTTAACAAGAAGAAGAAAAGAACTTCTGCAGTATGCATGTAATCGAATGTATTGCATACTAGTGTAACACGGCGCTTCTTCACGTGCAGTTTAAACAAGAAACACATAAATGAGATGAAGAGGTGACCACATAAAAATCAGATAAAATGAGACAATGCTAAACTTCTCTGCTGAGTAAAGTTTTCTAGGAAATGAGACCCGTGCGTATGGAAGGCATCAAGCATAAGTAATAAGAACAGTATTAAGTATGAAAAAACAGTCATCACCAAATAACACAAAACTATACGTTATGCAAATCTCATTACCACTGAAGTAGAAACAAACTAAACTGTATACTCTATTTGATGTAATTTATTCATGCGGTGGTCTTAAGTGATAGTCTGCATAAACAGAGTATTTATGCTGGTGGTTATTTAAGAGAACCGCTCACATAAATACATTAGCATGCATCCGCTCAGTACAGACGGTTGATAATTAATAAACGTATATACCATCAGATAGAGAGTGTTGGGATAAATGATTTTTGTAGTAGTGCTAGTAAAAATATGGCCAGATCAAGTTACTGATGCAACGTCAGTGTGATCCGTCACAAATAAAAGGAAGCCAGGCAGCTGAATTAGACACGCAAGAAAGATTATTATAAGCTTTGACAGTGATATGCTTCATATTGTTGATTACCAGCTCTTTCGTGCATAGACATGGACCATATTATATTTTTAATCGAGGTTACAACTGATCAGAGAGCTTAATTCATAGTGATTAACAACGTGATTTCATAGATTTGGTAGGAAAGTGTCGGAGTCGGCTGATCCTGACAAGACCACGTAGCTTTGCCCGTCAACAGTTGGCTGCTATACCAAAAATCCTGTCGACTTGGTCACTTATGGATTTGAACGATTTGTTTGCGTAGTAAAGAAATACTCCTTCCATTCCAAAATTCTTGACACTTTCGATGTTTAGCCATCATGTTTGACTATTCGTCTTATTCAAAACTTTTCTAAATATAAAAACAAATTAGTCATGTTTAAAGCATCTCTTATAATAAAACTAATCACAACAAAATAACTAATATTTATACAATTTTTTTAATAAGATAGAAAGTAAAATAAGACATCTAAAAGTCAAAACTACCAAGAATTTAGAGATGGAAGTAGTAATATTAACTATACACATAGGTTGATGACTGGCTGGTGACTTATTGATTAATCATATGGTAAGCTTATTATTACACTACAAGAAAAATATTTTTCAGTCACCAATGTATTTAGTCACTATATATCTAATATTATTCACTATAGCTATTTTATCTCCAAATATCTTGGTCGCACTTCGATGACTAAAATCTTGTAACTGTATATATATAGTGATTCACAATTGTATATGTATGTGACTAAATTATATGCCAACTATAGAACCTTTGGTAACTAAATACATTTAGCAACCAATGATCATACCCAACTTGGCCATTAATAATGTATGTGCACAATAAAAAACAAATCTTAGTCACTATTTATCAATTTTTAGTGATCAAAATTCTTGATCACCAAAACTTGGTGACTACAACTCCATTTTCTTGTAGTGCTACTGATTCTTTCTAAGAGCATGCAAAGACTTGCACGTTGTTTAATATAGACAGTATAACGACTGATGTAACTGGATAATGGATGATGACTTTTGTGTGGAAAATCTTGCACACCAGTGCTAGGTGGCACGTCAATTGATCAAAACATGCGACCCAGTCATCCAAATACGGGACGATGGTCAGAATAGTTAGTACGAAAAGATATATCTATCACTAAAAGGAAGCTAGAAAAGTTGGTAAAGACAGAAAGAATAGGACATCTCAGGTTAGTTATTTATATTATTACCAAATTAAAAGAAAATACTGGGAGCTAGAAAAGTCAAAATAAACCTTTTAATCAACAGCAGTTATGGCGCAGTCCAAGAGACTATTCCAAACGAACCTACGTACGTACTTGACTTGTTCTATTGCTCACATGCAAATTAACCCATGTAGCCACACTATGGGGCCACCTCAACCGACCTGCAGCTATATAAGCACATACACACCCTTCATGCCCAAACCATCGAAACACATCAAGCTCTTAGAGGAACATAATGGCCTCCTCTAGCAGCCCCTTGTTTCTCCTCGCTACCATTCTTGCGCTTGTCTCTTGGCAGGCCATCGCCTATGATCCTAGTCCTCTCCAGGACTTCTGTGTCGCTGATATGATGTCCCCTGGTATATATATGTCACTTATGTTTTATGTATTAATTTCTATTTGGTGTGTTAGTCCTAGTGATTTTCAATATTCTTAGTGCACATATAATCGAATGTGAAGTTATTTCTATTTATACATACTTCAAACTAATATGCATATATTTTACTCCTGAGCTTAGTTTGTCAACTTCTTTACTGCAGTGCGCGTAAATGGATTTCCTTGCAAGGATCCGATGGCCGTCACCCCGGATGACTTCTTCAATGATGCCAGGATAATCGGCCAGCCTAGGAACACGATGAACAAGGTTGGATCCAATGTCACCAACGTCAATGTCATCAACTTCCCAGGCCTCAACACCCTTGGCATCTCACTGGCACGGATCGACTACGGGCCTTTGGGTGTGAACCCACCCCACATCCACCCACGTGCCACCGAGCTTCTCACCGTGCTGGAGGGAACACTCTACCTTGGCTTTGTCACCTCCAACCCCAACAGGCTCTTCTCCAAGGTGGTCAAGCAAGGCGATGTGTTCGTGTTCCCGAAGGCGATGATCCACTTCCAGATGAACCTCGCGCATGACAAGCCAGCAGCTGCGTTGTCGTCGCTCAGCAGCCAAAACCCTGGAGTCATTACTGTTGCCAATGCAGTGTTTGGATCAGACCCGCGGATCTCGGACGACGTTTTGGCAAGGGCGTTTCAGGTGGAGAAGAAGCTCATAGATTGGCTTCAGTCTCAGTTCTGGGAGAACAACCACTACTGATGATTCCCCACTGCTAGTTAATTGCACCAAAACTTCACACGCACCGATATCCATAATAATTGAATAAATGGCATGTAGTAGTTCTGCTTGCTTCCGTGTGAAGTGTGTGTTCTCTTTTAGATTCCTGATTTGTTGGTCAATGTAATAATATAATGATGTGACATGATCACTTTTCTCTATTTAGAAAATGAATAAATGAAATGCAGTGATGTTATCATCAGTTGTAATTTCATGAAAACAAATTATCGATGCTTGTGTACGCGTGGTACATCTGGGCTTGAAGTAGCATGTTCATGAAGATGTTTTTTGTTCATGACACGATGATTTGTTTCAGAGAGCCAAGAGAAGCAATCTAGTTTCTGCTTGGTATGTGCTCTCCTCTTTGGACCAGGCAGGAGACTTTTTGCCTGTCCCAACTCCCAATCCCTCAAAAATAAAATGGAAAATAGAGTAAAGGGCATTAGAGAGATAGATAACTACTCGTATAATATCATTTACTCGTCGTCGAATATCTCCGTTACTCATCGTCCAAATCAGAAACATCCTATCAGATGTTTATGGCCTCATACAATAGACGCTTTTAGTCAGACAGCAGTCACCGTGGTTTGGCACCGCGTGCACGCTACTTTGACCCGTAAGAGACTTCTTCTCGTTTAATCTTGCTAGATGCTAATGAAACTATTGTCTTAACGAGACAAATTGATGATGTCGCGACTGATTTCTATCGTAAAATGTCAACCTAGACACAGACTTGTTGGTCACGTACATGGACGACGTTGTTCATCTGCGACGACGATTTCCAGCTTCACGTCGACCCTTCGTGTTACCTGAGGAACCGGTTCCTCTGACATTACATCAAATAGGCTTCGTCTATTGACATACAGGCACACCATCTTCTAGCTCACATGTCAGCGAGGGACGTCCCACTGATGTTACATCAGAGGAACCGGATGCTAGCAGGCAGCCGGTGGCAAGCATCAGTTCAGCAAACAGTATATAAACACACTACAACCATCGCAACCCTGGATACTAAAAAAAACAACGTATGGGATGGTTGTGGCCAGATCATTCGTATCTCTGTTCCTTCTTCCCACACTGGTATCGCTTTTTCAAATGTGTCTCTGTGACTCTAGTCTACATCTTGATCAAGATCCTGTATCTGGCTATGCCATAGTCTTTGTAGCAGGTCCAGGTGAAGCAGGTGACTAGGTTGTTTTTGAACACGTCAAGCAGGTGACTAGGTTGTGCAGAGGATAGAACCCGTCCCAGATGTACCCGCACTGTATACAGCCGGTTTGCAGCCTGGGGTCAGCAATGTTCAACATTTTGTGATCTTGGTCTCAAACATTTTGTTATCCCAGTTGTGGCTTGTGTGCAAGCAATGCAAACCACTCCCATGAAAACCGGTGACGACGAAGTCAGTGATGGAATGTTCAACAATTATCAGTGAGGAAGTCGATGACGGAGCCTTCAAACATTGTTACCATGATGACCCTCTGAATTCGATAATGGATGATTACTTTTCTGTACCACGTAACTGAGGCTGCAATCCATCGTTGTTTGGGTGGCACGCCAAACAATGGCAAAGCCCACCCGGAGGTTTGATGATGCGCCAAAGTTGTTTTAAATTGTTCATGTCCTTACAATATATCGCGGGTACATATTTATGCTCGTAAAGCTAGGTTTTGATCCGGTCTCTATGCCAACAAATCTACACTTCCTAAAATTACAAGATGTGTATCGGTATCAAATTAGGCGTGGCCGAAGTTTTTTTCTGAAACTAGAAATTTGCAAGAATTCCCCAGCGGCTTCCCAATCACCCCTGTGATCTCGACGGCCGATGACCCCCAACCCCATTGGATGTGACACTGCCGACATGCATGGATACTAGCTAAGCCTCCACCAACCCATTGGCATTTTCGGGTCCAGACCGACCGAAGCAGGTGACTAGGTGAGGCAACAATGTTTTTTATCCAACCGGATAGAACCCGCCCCATGTTTGCTGTATTGGATCCCGCGATGTTGATCAACATTTTAATTTGTGATCCTGCCCCGAAGATTTTGTTATCTTGCCCGACTGTGACACAGTCGGCGATGGAATGCAAACCACACACATGAAACCTGGTGACGAAGTCAGCCATAGAATCTTCGACGATCTTTTTTGGTACACAAGCGAGATTACTATATTATAATTTGGTTAACGTTAGCATCCGCTCCGTACGCATGGATGCACACGTAGTTATCCATATTGTTCAATGGACATGATCTGTGCCGAGCTAATTCATGAAATTAATCCGCAGTCATCGGGCATCTTCCCTTATGCGATGACTTAGTGGATATGAACGAAGAGCGCTTCTGTCGCAAACACAAAACTTATTTTGCGTGTTGTTTAATTTATATATATACATACTATGACGACCCTCTGAATTGGATAATGGATGATGACTTTTCTGTCTGTACCGTCTAGCTGAGGCTGCAATCCATCATTGTTAATTTGGGTGGCACGCCAAACAGCGTCAAAGCTACAGAACGAATACAAGTGCTGGGGGTGCACAACTTCACCGTATGTAGAGAAAATACCAGATTTAGCTGTCAGAAAGTGCATAATCTTGAATTTAGAGGGTGCATATATGGTGTAAACTGGCTATTAATTATAAGCTTTTTTTTTTGGCTTCCAAGGGTACATTTGCACCTACCACTTTGTATATAGCTTTGCCGGTGACTCCAAATGATTATACCTGCTACTCTCGGTTGTCCAAATATGTGACTTAGGTCAACCAAACGTAAGAGTTAAAATTAAGAGTTGGTAAACGGAGTGAAAATATGTCATCGATCACCAGAAGCTAGCAGCCAGTTTTGGACTTTCATCATACCGACTTGCCACACAAGTTTTTCGTTCACCACACTGTTATCCTACGTTAACTCAATCCAATGTACGGCGATAAAAAGAAAATCCACATAACCTACATGGCCATATAAAGATATAATCAGAAATCATTTGGTAGGAAACAATACGATTTTGGGATCACATGTTTTTACTTATGAAGACATATGCATGCGATTCAAAATATCATTATAGATTTTCTTTGCACATTGAGAAATTGTTTACTCAGATCTGCTGCTTGCCACTTGTGTTCACTTCATTGATCCGCCCCCAACCCATTAGAATTCACTCATTTTTTTCACCCTGCGTCCCTTTTCTTCCTGTTTATTTTGTGCCTCTGAAAATGTTACTATGGACACCAAGCATAAGAGATCCCTCTATGAGTTTGTTAAATTTGTGAATGGCGACTTTATGGTAACTTATGGGTTTCATTAGATCATTTGTGTCAAAAATCAAATGACTTGAACTTTGCTCACTGGTTGATGCATCACAGGACTAAATCGTATGGAAAATGTATGATGATTAATTCTTCGAGAAAATACAGAACTGGCACATTTTTTCAATATAGATAGTACATATAACAAATTATCAAACTGGACAATGGACGATATAACTTTCACGCATGTGATTGCACTCCATCACCACTGTTAATCAATTAGGTGGCGCATCAATTTATCAAAACCTGCACCCAGTCAACCAAAAGTGTGTAATGTAAGCAACTGGTGATAGGAAGAGATATATCTATGTACAAAATGGTCACAGAAAATTTGATAAAAACATAGTGGAATAGCAAACATCAGGTTAGTTAACTAGAAGACGATAGTTGTGGAAAACTTAATCAGCAGTTATGGCAGCCTATTGAGACTTGTCCAAACTATGCAATTAACTTATTCTGTTGCTTATTCATGTAACTTTGCTACTGGGCCATCTCCACCTAACTGCAGCTATATAAGAACCTCCCCACCCCCTTATATGGCCAAACTATCTCACCCAGCACGATAGCCACGATGGCATCCTCTACTAGCAACTCCTTGTTTCTCCTCGCTGCCCTTCTTGTGCTGGCCTCAAGGCAGGCCATAGCCTACGACCCTAGCCCTCTCCAAGACTTCTGTGTCGCTGATATGAAGTCCCCTGGTATGCATGCATGCATATTTATGTGTTGTATATCCCATGTGAAGTTCTTTATATTCTGCATCTCATCATTTTGTGCATTATTCATTATATGCTGCAGTGCGCGTAAATGGATTTCCTTGCAAGGATCCCATGGAGGTCACCCCAGATGACTTCTTCAACGATGCCAAGATAATCGGCCAACCTAGAAACACTATGAACAAGGTTGGGTCTAACGTTACAAATGTCAACGTGATCAACTTCCCAGGCCTCAACACCCTTGGCATCTCATTGGCACGGATAGACTACGGGCCATTGGGTGTGAACCCACCGCATGTTCACCCCCGTGCCACCGAGCTCCTCACAGTGCTCGAGGGAACACTCTACCTTGGTTTCGTCACATCTAACCCCAACAGGCTTTTCTCCAAGGTGGTGAAGAAAGGTGATGTGTTTGTGTTCCCTAAGGCAATGATCCACTTCCAAATGAACCTAGCACATGACGAGCCAGCAGCTGCGTTGTCATCACTCAGCAGCCAAAACCCTGGGGTTATTACTATCGCCAACGCAGTTTTCGGATCAAACCCACCAATCTCGGATGATGTTTTGGCCAGGGCGTTTCAGGTGGAGAAGAAGCTCATTGATTGGCTCCAGTCTCAGTTCTGGGACAACAACAACTACTGAAGATACTCAATCCCTGGTGCACGCCACCAGATAGTTACAACCGCCTATAATATAATTATTAAATAAAAGGCATGTGATAGTTCTCAATGCTTTCGTGTCGAGGGTGTTTTTCTTCCTTTAGAATCCTGACAAAGATATGATTTTTTTGTCGGGTCGATCGATGTAATAATATGATGATGTGACATGATCAGTTTTCTCTATTTAAAAAATGAAGAAATGAAATGCAGTGATCTCTTTTCCCTTGTTACTGAAATATAGAAGGTCAGTTAAGTTCATGGAAACAAATTAACGTTTGTCCCTGCGTGGTATACCTGGACTTGAATTTACATGTGCATGAAGCTTCTTCTTAACTAGATTTGTTTCACAGAGCCAAGATAATTTCTTCTTAACCTGTGCTCTTATTCTCTGGACTAGATATATAGGAGACATAGGCCGGTCCAACCTCCTAATAAACTTTACCATATGATGTAGATCTAGAAAATACCTCATTCACTAATGGGACTGAAGTCAAGCAAACTTAAGTCACACACAAACCTTGGAGATTAATCTTGTCACTTTTCTTGGACATGCTACATGGGGGCTCCATCAGCAGGCATAATGCTACAGTGAGGATATGTTTTTCGTTCAAGAGCAACGTGGTCACCGGGGTGACAGGCTCTCACCTCTCACCGAGATCAAGAATGATGCAGTCTTCTCGAGATGATAGCCCGCCCAAAGCTTTTATGATGCGCCAAAGTTGTTTTGAAATATTGTTCATGTCCTTACAATATATCAGGGGTATATATTTAGGACTCTTTGGCAGAGCTCTCAGCTCCTGATTCTCAGACAGAATTAGAGGAATTCTGCCAAAGATTCTTATTTGATTCTTTGAAGTGATTCTCTGAAATGAACTAAGAGGCTGGGAGCTGAAAAAGTAGCTTCTCCTGATTCTATGAAGTAATTCTCTGTCTTAATTCTAAAAGTTTATAGAATCAAAGAGAATCACTTTTAGACACATAATCACTTCAGAGAAGAATCAAAAGTGAATCTAAAAAATTAAGAGTTGAGAACTGTGCCAAAGGGGGCCTTATACTCCTAAAGCTAGGTTTTGATCTGGCTGCAAATCTAAACTTCCTAAAATTACAAGATGTATATCCGTAACAAATCAGACGTGGCCGAAGTTTTTTCTGAAACTAGAAATCAAGAATTCCCCAGCGGCTTCCCAATCACCCCTGTGATCTCGACAGCCGATGACCCCAATCCCGTTGGATGTGACACTACTGACATGCTTGGATACTAGCTACGGCCTCCACCAACCCATGGCATTTTCGGGTCCAGACCGACCGAAGCAGGTGACTAGTTGAGGCAACAATGTTTTTTATCCAACCCGATAGAACCCGCCCCAGATGTACCCTCATGCACTTTTCCAAAACTGGTGACGAAGTCAGCCATACAATCTTTGATGATCTTTTTAGGTATATTGAATTTAGAGGGCGCATATATGGTGAAAACTGGCTATTTATTATAAGATTTTTTTTTTGTTTACAAGGGTATATTTGCACCTACCACTTCCAATGTAGCTTTGCGAGTGACAAATGATTATACCTGCTACTCTCGGTCGTCCAAGTTGGTGACTGAGGTCAACCAAACGTAAGAGTTAAAATTAAGAGTTGGTAAAGAGTGAAAATATGTCATCGATCACCAAAAGTTGTAGCAGCCAGTTTTGGACTTTCAACGTACCGACTTGCCACACAAGTTTTTTATTCACCACACTATTACGCTACGTTAACTCAATCCAATGTACCACGGTAAAAAGCAAATCCACACAACCTACTTGGCCATATAATGATATAATCGGAAATCATTTGGTTGGAAACTGTTAGAGTTTGGGATCACAGTTTTTTACTTATAGAGTACTAACTTATAGAGTGAATTGCACAAAACACTAGGTTTTCGAGTCATATTGTCATATTGCACTAGGTTTAAGCATATCCTTCGTCTTGCACTAGATTTTAACTCAAGAATTATCACTTTGCACCACTTTGTAGTAATCATCGATAGGAAGTGAGACTAGCCCACATCTCTAACATCCTGGAATTTTCAAATTAATCTAAGAGAAATTTATCTTAAAATTCATTCCGTTCAATTTCAAAATTCTCCTTTTAATTTTCCGCGCCAGAATAATTTTGGTCCGTGGGCTTTTGTTGGGCCGAGATTAATTCTCATAACCCTTAATTAATCCTCAAAGTCTTTAATTAATTCTAAAACCTCTCCCATTTAACTCCCTATAAATACCCCTTCCATTTTATCCTATCTCACCAACCTTTTCTTCCCCTCATTTTTCTTTCCCCTATTTCAAGTTGCAGCAGAGAGGTTCGAGCGGGCGTTAGGCGGAGTCGATCCCATCCGTGCCGCTCTGCTCCAAATCTCGCGTCAACCCGGTGCGCCGATCCGTCGCCGCGTCATCGCGATCCCCGCGTCGCCGGCATCGCCTGGAGCCGCGCGCCGTGCCCGTCGAGCCGTGTGCCGTTAACCACTCCGTCCCGCGCGCGTCGCTGTCACCGCTGCCCTGGACTTCACCTGCGTCGCTGAGCCACGCGACTGATTTTCGCCTGTCGCACCGTCCCCAAGCCGATCCCCATTGCGCCGTCCCCGAGCCAACTCCGTCCGCCTGTCACCTGGAGCCGCATGTCACCGTCAACTGCTCGATTCCTTCCGATTCCGTCTCCAGTGCACCGACGCCGATTCCACTGCTCTCTTCTGTGGTGAGCTATCAAACCTCTCTCGTGTTTTAGATCATGGAGTTGGTTGCTAGTGAGAGTAGTTAGTTGGTTGCTAATCAATTTACAGTTAGTCTAGTTTTTCGTAGTCTAAATCTTCAAGGATTTTTGAGAAGCTCCATTTGGTCTCAGAAGATTCTTAAAATTGTTCCGTTAAATTCATCTCGTCGAGAACGTCGTATAAATTTTTCGAGGAATGTTTTAAAGATGTTTAGCCTAGTAATTTAAATTTAAATTTAATTAATCAAATTTAAATTGTCGCGTACTTTGTCTCACCCATGTTCGCGTTGTGTTGAGCTGGTGATCCCGAGGAGGAGTACCGCGAGCCCGCTCAGTTTGACGACTCGGATCCCGAGCTACAATCCTGAGATACCAGGCAAGCCGCGTTCTTTGATCACTTTTGTACCCAGTATTTTAAACTGCATTTTTGTTTGCAACCCTAATTTGCATGTCAACTGTTTTGAAATATGTTAGTAACATTTCTAAGCCGTGCCTATTTATTGTTTCACAAATATGAGCCATAGGATTGCTTTAGAATAATTATTTTATTTTTATGTTTAGCCATGCTTAGTCGCATTTATTTTTATCTCACACCTATCACTATAAAAATAGAATTTGTGTTAAATGATTTGATTCAAATGTGTGAGTTTTGCAAATAATTATACATAACTATTTAGCGGGGGTAGGATGGAGTACGAGGAGTTGAGTGACTTTTGGAAAGTCACTGTGGGAGTATCTGTGGCGAGTACAATGGGAAGATCTGAGCTGGGATCTTTTCGTGAGACTTGTTGGTTGTTGGCGTGGAGGTTGGAGAGAGTGCATGTCCCGACAATTAAGGACCGAGTCTTTTGAGTCTTGTATGCTCAGTTGACAACCATGCACACCACGTTACCCTGTATAAGCAGTGGCTTGATCTTGAAGCTTGCCGAGACTGGTTGTTTACCTGTGGGTTGGCGGTGACGTGTTAGTGTGGTGTAGAGCTATGACTCCTCACATGAGATCGAGATACTCCACTTGATCAGCGGTAGGCTCTTCCCAGCTCAAGGACCCAATTGCACAGGCACTTGAGATCTCTATCCTGGAGGACAGATAACGCCAGTTAAAGCTTGTGAACAGGTCTTGTGTGTTCATTGGGACAACGACGGTAGTTCTCGACGACACTTCTCGTGGGTCCAAGTGCATGCACACTGCAGAGTTTCACTCAATGCGCATTACCACGTCCTTTTTGGACGGACACCCTCTGAGTTGTGCTCCTCGATGAGTAGTGTTGTTTTCTTCCCTCCTCTTCTATTTTAAATTGTTTTCAACTCTGGCCTTTGAGCTGTGGCCGGGTGTGGAGGTTGCATCGGCATTTAAAATGAACCCGCGTTCAGGATAACGGAGATCCCTGCGGGGCAAGATAATAAAATTTGACAGTTTTAAAAGAAACTTTTTTGCATCTTTAAAACAAAATAAAATGTTTAAACTTGCATTTAGCACTTGGACCAGCCTTTACCCTTAAAACCATTTGCATGCATATATTGTTGATAGGTAGTACGCGGTTTGCTGAGTATTCGTACTCACGGTTTCCTAATTTGTTATTTTTAGACGATACTCTCAGCTTCACTTCGACTACGTCTACGATGGACCGTGAAGTCAGCTCCTACCCTCAAGCTTGCCTGTGTGGAGAAGGTTCGCTCCCGCTGTCATGTTGATGCTTCTGTTGCTGCTTTTCTATGGATTTCTCGATAGTGATTGTTCTGCTCTGAGATGTTTCCGGTCTGCGTGACGATAGACCCCTTTGGAGAATTACATTCTAATAAATTTGCTTTAATTTGCTATTTTCTATTCTCGTTTCTTGTTTAATACTTCAGTTATGGTTTCTTGATTGATCGCTTGTGATGTCGTGTTTGCCAACCTCCTGAGATTGGCAAGGTCACGGAAGATCGGGACTTATCGAAAGGTAAGAAAAACCCAGTCGCTACAGGTGGTGTCAGAGCCATACTTGACCGTAGGAGTGAAACCGTAAGACTAGACGTAACGAGTGATGTGTACGTGGTTTCCGATCTTCCGTCAGGTCGTGATAACTCTCGATTTGGCAGAGATGCGACACACAATCGATCCGGCCTCAAATCAATACGATTCAAACCCTGCAATCGCAGAACCACTTCTCTAGTTATCAACCATGCACACACGATTGACCTCGTCAAGAAGGCTAATCTCTGCCTGCGAATCGAAGAACACAAGTAAGAACAAGGAAGAACACAACTCACTTGCAAAATCTGGATTGAATCACAAAGTTGGATAACCAACAAGCCGTCAAACGGTGAAACTGTTTAAAAATAGGAGAAAACTAATCAAAACCTATCTCTAATGATGGCGGCTACTGAATTTAAAGAGTTCAGGTCGACCTTAGGGGCAAACCCTAATACTAATAGGCCTAAAAAAGATACAAGGCCCAAAGGCCAAAAGATAGTATCGCAGCACCCGGGCAGTATTTGATGTCATATTGTTTTAATGATTCCCGCTGATTCCTTTTGAATTTGCAGATGAGGCCGGTTCCGTTGGAAAGGTTATCTTGTTACTTTTCAACCATATCTAGAACGTCCAAAACGGAGCTCGTATGAGATCGGGGCATCCGTTTTAATGCAAGCTGCTCCAGGAGCCCGAGTTAGACTCGAACCCGAGTTGTTTGGATCTCCTCTGAGGTCAAATGTGCGGTTCTGATCTTGAGCATCTCCTGGTCCTTCTTCATGCTTTGTTTGACTCTCTCCAATATTCCTAATCATAATAAAATTATTAGGTAGCAATCTATTCTGAAAGGATGGAAGACATGTGTTTTGGAACGAGCTCACCACTAATCTCAACTGTCGTGGGTGAGTTTCATCAATACTACTTTGAGAACTCTTATGTGTATCTAAAGGAGTGATGTCCTCATTATCCTCCTCTTCTTGTTTTGGAGTCGTCCTCGACTCAAGTCAATTGTCTAGACCTCGACTCCACCATGCCCTGGAACCTGCATGAAAAGTTGGAGGCTACGGGGGTATTTGAACGCAATCATTTGGTGGCTCAAAGATCCTTATAATCTCATCAACTAAGAAATATTTCTAGATTTTTGAATCTGCTATCAAACCTTTATCATGAAAGTTGTTTTCTTAAATCTCGTTGTTTACTTGATGGAAGTCTTGTTGGCTTAGAATTGTGCTTGTCTAGTTATTCTTGTCCTGATCTGCTGATCTTCTGTCTTTTTTTAATAATTCCTATTTTTGTTGATGCGTTCTTTCTAATCAGAAATGTTTTATGCAACAGATGGCTCTGAGGAGGTATGGACGCCTTCAAGCTCGTTTTGAGGAGGCCGCTCTGGAGGACCCTGAGTACTGCCACCCGCTGGGCGTGGTCGTGGTGCTGCCACCAGAGGTCGTGGTTACGGTGCTGGAGGCCGTGTACCGTTACCACCTGCGGCTGATGTGCCCGGCGTTGGTCGAGGGCGTGGCCGCGTTGGAGCACCAGTCCCTCAGGCTGGAGGACGTGGCAGAGGAGTTACCATGGACCTTGTAGTTGAGCCTGCTAGTGTTGTCGGGCCTGGGGAGGAGCTTTCAAGTGCTCTGAATCTTGCAGAGGTGATGGCCTGACAGACGCTTCTGCTTGAGCGGATTGTTGAGCAGTCACAGCAGCAACCTCGTGGATGTGCTCATGCTCCTGATGCAGCATAGTACCACTAGCCAGCCGGTTCTCGCATGGCTATGTTCCTGAGCATGCGCCCACCCATTTTTGACCGTGCAGTTGATCCTCTGGATGCTGATGATTGGCTCAAGGATATGGAGAAGAAGCTGGATATGATTCAGTGTGACGATCAGGAAGCTGTTCGTTTGGCGACTCACCAGTTGACAGGTGCAGCTGGTGCTTGGTGGGACACGCTTTACGCCACTCTTAACGATCTAGGGCAGTTCACTTGGGACGACTTCGTCATCGCTTTCCGTGGTTTTCACATCTCCCAAGGAGCCATAGAGACGAAGGCGGAGGAGTTCTGTAACCTTCGTCAGGGAGGTATGTCTATCACAGAGTTCGCCAACCGTTTCACTCAGCTCAGCCGCTGTGCACCCGAGGAGGTTTCGACCGAGCGCCGCAAGATTTACTGGTTCCAGAAGGGCTTGTGTCTTGACATACTTTCGTACCTCGATGGTGGTGTTCAGAGGAGTCTTCGCGAGCTTATTGACAGGTGCCTGGCTTTGGAGGTGTCGCTTCAGAAGCTTGATTGGTCTAGAGATGCGAAGAGGAGGGCAGTTGGTCAGGGAAGAAGTCGTGAGGCTTCTCAGCGTCAGCGCTTCAGTGGATCATTCCAGCAGGGATCGAGACAACCTACCTTCACCCGATCCACTGCTCCTGCTCCAGTTTCAGTTCAGCGACAAGGTTATCAGAGTCAGGGAAGTGCTTTCCAACAGCAGCAGTCCGCTTTCTGTCTGACAGCAGATTAGCCCTCGGTTCGCTATTTCGAGTGTGGCCAGGAGGTTCACAAGGCGTTTAGTGCCCGAAGCGTCAGCAGCAGGGTCCTGGTGTCGCGCACCCCGTTTCCGAGATGCACTGTGATACACGTATCAGTCCCTGTATCAGTAGCTGATACGCACAACACAACAAAATGTATATCGAAAGCATACTTCGAAAGGAAAAACTAACCTGAGACAGGACTTTTAGTGGCCACACCATGAGGATCTCTACAATCCTACATCGGTTGACCAACTAAAAGCAGAGCAGGCAGCGAACACCAGGGCCCAAATCCACAAGCAGACTTGAGAAGCAAAATGAAACCAGCACAACATCTACGCAATCCTCACTGTCTAAAACCACAAATGCAAGCGAGTGAGTACACAAGGTACTCAGCAAGCTCCAACACTAGGCAAAGGTATAGCTATAGATGCACATTAGTTGTAGCAAGGATGAGGCAGCAAGGTCCATGTTGCAAAAAGCCAGTTTTATGCAAGGTTCACTACAGAAGATTTCAAAAGGAGTGAAAGCATTTATTATCCATATATTAATAAGTTGGACCTGGGGGAGTATAAACCGTTCCCGCCAGTTCTCTAATTTTTAACTGGAAGGACCTCCACTATCCCATCCAGACACTTTCCAAAACACGGGTAGCTACACCCACTCACACATCAAGGCAGTATAGAAAATCTAATCGTAAGGCGCCCGAACAGTAGCATATCAATACCGTGACAACGGCCTATCCGGAAGGATTTTTAACTCTGCAGAGAGTGTACACTGTACCCACAGGTTATGCTACTCCTGATCATTAGAGTTGCATAACGCTTATCCCACATCTACGCAGTTTTCCACAGATTCCACCTAAGGTGCAAACAGGGGCCATCGACGAGCAGAGGGTGGCGCGCCATGGGGATGCGCGGCGGCAGGGAACACGGCGACCGAAGGAGCTCGGGCTTCTGGCCGGGAAGCACGAGGGCAGTGCCGAAGATCTCCCTGCGGGGTCGGATGTGCCAGAGAGGGGCTAGGGGTAGACAGCGTCGGAGAGGGGGCGTCCGGCATGGCGGCGCACGGCGGGTTCGGCTCTGAGAGCAGGACGACCGAATAGGGATGGGGTGAGGTTGCTTCGACTCGAAGGTGTTGCGGCGCGTGGAGGAGCACGTGGCAAGGCGTGGGTCGCAGGTGCCGCGCGTGGATGGGCGCGTGCAGCACGCACGGGCGTCCGTGCCAGCAGCGCGAGGAAGAAGACAAGAGAGGAGGAGATACGGATGGAGAAAGGTGAAGACGCTGACAGGCGGGACCCGCGACTTCTTTCTATTTTTCTGATTTTCTGGAATTTCAGCAGCAGCCTCTGTTTTTCCCTCAAAAGGTCAACCTCCCGAGCTCCGATGAATATAAAATTTTGCAGGGTTGAAGTACTTTTTAAGATGAACAACTTTCGTTTTAGGATTATCTTCAAATTCTGAATAGATTTTATTCTATGAAATTCGCAGGATAAATGGCTATTTGAATGGAGTAGATTAATTTGAATGAAATAAATAAGTTTCAAGGGAGTTAGGCAGGTCTGGAATTCAAGAAATTCGATAAGACAGGATTTCACAAGTATTGGGTTCGAAGGAGTTGAATGAATTTCAATTTCAGAGGAATTTGTCGGATTTAGAATTTAAAGGATTGAAATAAGTTTGAAATTCAAAAGAACACAAGAAAATAAACGGAAAGAAAAAGGAAAACAAAAAAAAAGTCAAACACTCGACACACTTTCAAATATTAGTATTTTGAAATCTTCAATTTAGATAAGTTTTAATTTAGTGAGGTTTTCACCTTTTGAAATAGAAAAGAAAAGAAAAGATGAGAAGTGGAATGAAAAATGTTAGGGTGAAAGTTAGAAAAATTTTGAATTACGCATTTTTAAACTTGTTTTAAAATTCGAGATGTCACACCTGGGGGAGGTGGTGTTCAATTTGCCACTCCCGCTAGGCCACCGCACTAGTCTGAAGGTCGAGGAGTGCATTCAGCGGGCCGTGACGCTGCTCAGCCGAGCGTCACGCGCAGCCGCCTAAACCACATCTCCGTGGAGGAGGCTCAAGAGGCACCCGACGTCTTTGTTGGTGAGTTCTTGGTTCGCTTTTACTTAGCGACGGTTTTGTTCGATTCAGGGGCTACTTACTCGTTTGTGTCGTTGGCATTTGCGACTACACATAGTCTCTCTACCTCACTCTTAGCTATACCTACACTTACCACTTCACCTCTTGGAGTTTATAAGAGTCGTGTTGAGTTTAGAGGTGTTCGGATCTTGATTGAGTATGTGGTCTTCCTAACCGATCTCATCGTCCTTCCCTCGCGTGACATTGATGTCATTTTGGGATGGATTGGCTGGCGAGGCACAAGGGAGTCATCACTTGGGCTGAGAGGGTTGTGTCGTTGGTTAACCACCACGGTGTTCGAGTGGAGTGCGCCCCTAGAGTGTCCAGAGTTCCACCTTCAGTTTGCAGCTTGCTGGAGTTGTCCTTGGAGTAGATTTCAGTTGTTCATGAGTTTCCGTAGGTGTTTCCAGATGAGTTGTCAAGACACCCCCCGAATCGAAATGTTGAGTTCGTGATTGATCTGCATCTTGGTACCGTGCCGATTGCCAAGCGGCCGTACCGGATGTCTTCCGATGAGTTTGCTTTGCTTAAGGAGCACATCGATGAGCTCTTGAGTAAAAAATTCATTCGGCCAAGTGCTTCTCCATGGAGAGCCCTAGTGCTTTTTGTGAGGAAGAAGGATGGGTCAATGCGCATGTGCATTGACTATCGTTCTTTGAATGAGGTGACGATAAAGAACAAGTACACTTTGCCGAGGATCGATGATTTGTTTGATCAGTTGAAGGGTGTGAAGTTCTTTTCTTCGATTGATTTGAGATCGGGATATCACCAGATGAAGATTCGTCCTTTCGACATTTCGAAGACTTCGTTCATGACGAGGTATGGGTCTTATGAGTTCATGGTCGTTTCTTTTGGACTCACTAATGCCCCTGCCTACTTTATGAAGATGATGAACAAGGTGTTCATGACTGAGTTGGATAAGTTCGTGGTGGTTTTCATTGATGATATCCTCGTCTACTCCAAGTCAGCGAAAGAGCAGGAGCAGCATTTGAGAGTCGTGCTTGAGAAGTTAAAGTCTCATCAGCTGTATGCCAAGTTCAGCAAGTGCAAGTTTTGGCTTGAGAAAGCTGTTTTTCTGGGTCATATTGTCACAGCTGAGGGAGTTGCCGTTGATCCCGACAAGGTCAAGGCTGTTGTGGAGTGGGAGTCTCCGGGGTCAGTCTCTGAGGTGAGGAGTTTTCTTGGATTAGCAGGTTACTATCGTCGATTCATTGAGAACTCCAAGATTGCGAAGCCTATGACCGAGTTGACCTAGTTGGGGGTGCCGTTTGTTTGGTTAGATGCTTGTGAGAGGAGTTTTCAGGAGCTGAAGACGAGGTTGACATCTGCACCTGTTTTGACCTTGCCGGATATTCACCAGGATTTTTAGGTCTTTTGTGATGCTTCTCATCAGAGTTTGGGTTGTGTGCTGATGTAGAACAAGAAGGTGGTGTGCTATGCTTCGAGGCAGTTGAAGAAGGATGAGTTGAACTATCTGACGCATGATCTGGAGTTGGCAGCTGTTGTCCATGCTTTGACGATTCGGAGGCACTATCTGATCGGCAACAGATGTGAGATCTACACTGACCACAAGAGTCTCAAGTATATCTTCACCCAGTCAGAGGTGAACATGAGGCAGAGAAGGTGGCTCGAGTTGATTAAGGATTACGATCTTAGCATCAACTATCACCCGGGTAAAGCCAATGTGGTAGCCGATGCTTTGAGTCGCAAGGCTTGTTGTTCTTTTTTGATGTCTGGACAGTTGAAGATTCTTGCAGATCTGACCTGTTTGGGAGTTGAGATTGCTTCTCAGGGTTTCTTGCACGAGCTCAAGTTGCAGCCTTTATTGATTGAGAAGATCAAGTCAGCTCAGAAGCGTGATCGAGAAATTTAGTTGATTATGAAGAAGATGAGGAAAGGCAAAGCACCGGGTTTTCGTATGAATCATCAGGGTGCTTTGTAGTTTGAGGATCGTATCTGTGTTTCGAGAGTGCCAAAGTTGCGGGATGCTATTCTGAGAGAGGCTCATGATTCAAGGTATTCTATCCATCCAGGCTGCACCAAGATGTTTGAGGATCTGAGGACTCATTTCTGGTGGGTAGGCATGAAGGCGGACATTGCTGAGTATGTTGCCTTGTGTGATGTTTACCGGCGAGATAAGGCTGAGCACCAGAGACCGGCTGGATTGCTGAAGCCGTTGTCAATCCCTTCTTGGAAGTGGGATGGCATCAGCATGGATTTCATCACAGGTTTGTCGATGACGCCTCGCCATCATAATGCTATCTTAGTGGTGGTGTATCATTTGACGAAGACTGCTCATTTCATCCCTGTGAGCGAGAGGTACTCAGTTGATCAGTTGGTTAAGTTGTACGTTGATCACATCGTGAGGTTATATGGTGCGTCGAGGGGCATTCTATCATATCGTGGACCTCAGTTTACCGCGAGATTCTGAAGGAGCTTGCATGAGGCTATGGGAACACACCTGGTGTACGGTTCAGCTTATCATTCTCAGATAGATGGTCAGATGGAGCGTGTGAACCAGATTCTGAAGGATATGTTGAGGGCTTGTGTGATGACCTATGGGCAGAGCTGGGAGGACAGTCTTTTTTTTGCGGAGTTCTCTTACAACAACAGCTTTTAGACCCGCTTGGAGATGTCACCTTTTGAGGCGTTGTATGGTAGGAGATGCCGTACCCCGCTTATGTGGTCAGAGGTTGGTGAGAGGTCTTTCTTCGATCCTGACTCTATTAAAGCTGCAGAAGAGAAGGTTGAGAAGATCAAAGAGCATCTCTGGGTTGCTCAGAGCCGTCAGAAGAGTTATGCGGATAAGAGAAGGAGGCCCTTTTCTTTCGAGGTTGATGATTTGGTGTATCTCAAGGTGTCACCTCTCCGTAGCACGCGTCGCTTTCATGTTCGAGGAAAGTTGGCTCCGAGGTTAGTTGGTCCACTCTAGATTTTGAGGAAGATCGGTGAGCTTGCCTACAGGTTGGACTTGCCATCAGAGTTAGCGGGTGTGCATCCTATGTTCCACGTCTCTCACTTGAAGAAGTGTCTTCGAGTGTCGAAGGAGCAAGTTGACCCTGATGCTTTGAATATTCAGGACACGCTCGAGTATCTGGAGTACCCTTTTCTCAAGGTCCAATGGAGCAACCACACCGAGCAAGAGGCTACCTGGGAGAAGGAAGAGAGTCTGAGAAAAAAATTTCCCTTCCTGTTCGAGTCCACTTTTTGATCTCAAGGACGAGATCCTGTAAGGAGGGGAGTCTGTAACATTCCAAAATTTTCAAATTAATCGAGGAGAAGTTTATTTCAAAATTCATTCCGTTCAATTTCAAAATTCTCCTTTTGCTTTTCCGCGCCGGAATAATTTTTGTCCGAAGGCTTTTGTTGGGCTAAGATTAATTCTCATAGCCCTTAATTAATCTCCAAAGTCTTTAATTAATTCCCAAACCCCTCCCATTTAACTCCCCTATAAATACCTCTTCCATTTTACCCCATCCCACCAACCTCTCTCTTCCCTTCATTTTTCTTTCCCCTCTTTCAAGTTGAAGTAGAGAGGTTCGAGCAGGCGTTGGGCGGCGTCGATCCCATCCGCACCACTCTGCTCCGAATCTCACGTCGACCTAGTGCGCCGATCCGTCGCCGGGTCATCGGGATCCCCGCGTCATCGGCATCGCCTGGAGCCACGCGTCGTGCCCTTCGAGCCATGCGCCGTTAACCACTCCATCCCGCGCGCGTCGCCGTCACCGCTGCCCCCTACATCGTCCGTGTCGCCGAGCCGCGTGACCGATTTTCGCCCGTCATGTCGTCCCCGAGCCGATCCCTGTCATTCCATCCCCGAGGGAACTCCGTCCGCCCGTCGCCTGGAGCCGTGCATCGCCGTCCACCGTTCGATTCGTTCCGATTCCGTCTCCAGTGCACCAACACCGATTCCACTGCTCTCTTCTGTGGTGAGCTATCAAACCCCTCTCATGTTTTAGATCGTCGAGTTGGTTGCTAGTGAGGGTAGTTAGTTGGTTGCTAATCGATTTGCGGTTAATCTAGTTTCTCGTAGTCTAAATCCTCAAGGATTTTTGGGGAACTCCATTTGGTCGCAGAAGATGCCCAAAATTATTCTGTTAAATTTGTCTCGTCGAGAACGTCGTCTATAATTTTCCGGGGAACATTTTGAGCACGTTTAGCCTAGTAATTTAAATTTAGATTTAATTAATCAAATTTAAATTGTCGCGTACCTAGTCTCACCCCTGTTCGTGCTGTGTTGAGCTTGTGATCCCGAGGAAGAGTACCGCGAGTCCGCTCAGTTCGACGACCCGAATCTCGATTACGATCCCGAGCTACTAGGCAAGCCGCGTTCCTTGATCACTTTTGTACCCAGTATTTTAAACTGCATGTTTTGTTTGCAACCTTAATTTGCATGTCAACTGTTTTAAAATATACTAACAATATTCCTAAGCCGTGCCTATTTATTGTTTCACATATATGAGCCCTAGCATTGCTTTAGAATAATTATTTTATTTTTATGCTTGAACATGCTTAGTCGCATTTATTTTTATCTTACACCTATCACTATAAAAATAGAATTTGTGTTAAATGATTTTGAACTGTGATTCAAATGTATGAGTTTTGCAAATAACTATACATAACTATTTAGTGAGGGAAGAATGGAGTATGAGGAGCTGGGGGACTTTTGGAAAGTCCCTGTGGGAGTACCTGTGGCAGGTACAACAGGAAGATCCGGGCTGGGATCTTTTTGTGAGACTTATTGGTAGTTGGCGTGGAGGTTGGAGAGAGTGCCTGCCCCGGCAATTAAGAACCGAGCCCTTCGAGCCTTGTACGCTCAGTTGACAACCATGCACACCATGTTACCTTGTATGGGCAGTGGCTTGATCTTAAAGCTTGCCGAGACTGGTTGTTTACCCGTGGGTTGGCGGTGACGTATTAGTGTGGTATAGAGCTATGACTCCCCACATAAAATCGAGATACCCCACCTGATCAGTGGTAGGATCTTCACAGCTCTAGGACCCGATTGCGTAAGCACTTGGGATCCCTATCCTAAAGGACGGATAACGCCAGTTAAAGCTTGTGGATGGGTCTTGTGTGTTCGTTGGGACTACGACAGTAGTTCTCGACGATAATTCTTGTGGGTCCAGGTGCATACACTCTGCAGAGTTTCAGTCAATGCGCATTGCCACGTCCTTTTTAGAAGGACACCCTCTGAATTGTGCTCCTCGATGAGTAGTGTTGTTTTCTTCTCTCCTCTTCTATTTCAAAATTTTTTAGACTCCGGGCTTTGAGCTGTGGCCGTGTGTGGAGGTTGCACCAGCATTTAAAATGAACCCGCGTCCAGGATAACGGAGATCCTTGCGAGGCAAGATAATAAAATTTGACAGTTTTAAAATAAAACTTTCTTGCATCTTTAAAACAAAACAAAATATTTTAAACTTGCATTTAGCACTTGGGCCAGCCTTTACCCTTGAAACCATTTTCATGCATATATTGTTGATAGGTACTACGCAGTTTGCTGAGTATTCGTACTCACGGCTTCCTAATTTGTTGTTTTCAAAGAATACTCTCAGCTTCGACTTCGACTATGTCTCCGACGGACTATGAAGTCAGCTCCTACGCTCAAGCTTGGCTGTGTGGAGGAGGTTCGCTACCGCTGCCATGTTGATGCTTCCATTGCTGCTTTTCTTGAATTTTTTGATAGTGATCGTTCTGCTCTGAGATGTTTTTGGCCTACGTGCAAATGGACCCCTTTGGAGGATTACATTCTAATAAATTTGCTTTGATTTGCTATTTTCTATTCTCGTTTCTTGTTTAATATTTCTGTTATGTTTCTTGATTGATCGCTTGTGATGTCGTGCTTGCCAACCTCCTGGGATTGGTAAGGTCACAAAAGATCGGGACTTATCAAAAGGTAAGAAAAACCCGGCCGCTACAATGTCAGCCACCTAAAAGATATGGACTGAAATGTTGAAATACAATAAAAATAGGTGGATTAAATTAAATGTTGGGTTTTAAAATTCCATTCCGACACTTGATAAAACTGACTAATGCACCATTAAAAATCCAACTTCTCTTACTATGTCACCAAATTGATTGAAACAATTGCTTAGAAACAAAACTAAGTGAAACCAAACTACATAATGAAATTTTTAGTGATCATATTAAGTCTTTACCATTTTACATGTTCAAATTTTTTATTTTTTGATGTCATGTGCACTAATCATGGTCAATACTAAAAGGTGGTACAAAGCATAGTGTTCTGTGCAATTTACTAACTTATAACGTACTATAAGAAAATTATTTTTTAGTCACCAAGGTATTTGATCACTATATTTGTAAAATTATTCACTATAACTATTTTGCCACTAAAAACCTTGGTAGCAATTTGGTCACTAAAACTATGTCACTATATGTATATAGTAACCAATAATTAGATATGTTGGTCACTAAAACTATATAGCAACTAGGTAATCCTTGGTAGCTAAATGCATTTATTAACCAATGAGTATATATCTTGGTCACAAAAAATATATATCAACAATAAAAACCAAATCTTGGTCCCTATTTATCAGTTTTTAGTGACCAAATTTCTTTGTCACTAAAACTTGGTGACAAGAGATCCATTTTCTTGTAGTGTAAAGACATATGTATGCGATCCAAAATATCATTATAGGTTTTCTTTGCACATAGAGAAATTGTTTATTCAGATCTCCTGCTTGCCACTTGTGTTCACTTCATTGATCAGCCCCAAACCTTTAGATTTTGCTCATTTTTTCACCCTTCATCCCTTTTCTTCCTGTTTCTTTTGTGTCTCTGTAAATGTTACTATGGACACCAAGGATAAGAGATCCCTCTACGAGTTTGTTAAATTTGTGAATGGCGACTTTATGGTAACTTATGGGTTTCATTAAATCATTTGTGTCATAAAAAAAATGAGTGGAACTTTGCTTACTGGTTGATGTCTCACAGGACTAAATCATATGGAAAATGTATGATGATTAATTATTCGAGAAATTAAATACAGAACTGTCACATTTCTTCTATATAGATAGAATATATAAAAAATTATCCAACTGGACAGTGGATGATATAACTTTTATGCATTTGATTGCACTCCAACACCACTGTTAATCAATTAGGTGGCACATCCATTTATCAAAACTTGTACCCAGTCACACAAAAGTGTGTAATGTAAGCAACAGGTGAGTACGAAGAGATATATCTATGTACAAAATGGTTACAGAAAATTTGATAAAAACATAGTGGAATAGCAAACATCAGGTTAGTTAACTAGAAGACGATAGTTGGTGTGCCGTTGTACTGTTTGCTGCTTCTTTGGCTGAGCAATATAATTCTGGTAATGTCAGAAGTCAAGGTATTTTCCTTGGGTCCAAAGGCTCAATGTACTTAGCTTCCAAGTATCACATATTCTTGTCCTTGCTCATGACGCAAAGTGCACTTTTGATATCCTAGAGTTTCAGGGTGAATCCTCTGCCATCACTTTGTCATTGCCAATCCCATTGTGAGCGGCAAGATTTCCAAGGCCAAGGATAAAATCTGTGTTATTGTACTTTATCTCTGTTATTCTTGAGGCTTGTAAGAACTAAGGGGTCTTTTCTTTTGACTGTCAGCACTAGGTAGACAGATCTCAAAGTGAAATCTTCAATCATTCCCTAGTAGTTTACTGGTCATCTTTGGTGCTATTATATTCATAACTCAAATCCCTGTTATCCTGAACTGTGGTTATTCTCGGTCACGGGTATGTGACATCCTTGTAAGGTTTGAGCTTGATAGGTCAACAAACTTGTAACTTGGCAATTTAACTGTGGTGACGGTGGCATTCTATTTTGTTGGTATGACTTCATTGTTTTATTATTTAAGCAGTGCTTCTCATTCTTTGGTTGTTGTTGCATCTTGACTTTATATTGATGGACACTTGACGGCAATTGGTTGTCCTTTTCTCCACTGCCTAGTGGTAGTTTTTGCCTTCCATGTACTTGATGGCTCGTAAACGGCCTTGCTCGCGAGGTTTTGTTCTTGGCGTTGATCAACCAGGTTTGGAGAAGGTTGGGTCTTTGTATATATATATATATAATCGTTGCAATTATACTGATGTTCCAGTTGCTTAAATCACACAAGCACACAAGCAATAAAACCAAGAACTAAGAACTCTCAAATTCACACAAACAACACATATTATTAGTTGTGGTTGTTTTAAGTGTAAGCGTACTACCAGCGTGGCTCGGGGCTTTGGGTAATGTCGACTATCAGCTTCTATTTAGATTATTGGGCATCTGACCGATCTGTCTTTTCTTGCACATACATGGGATTTTGACGAGCGTCAGGTTGATTGCTATTCAGAACTCTCAGACTGTAATTACTCCAATGCTTGCCTTTGCTTCTGGTCACAACCCTCTTTATGGGCATACATTCTTATGTTTTGATGTCCATCGATGATCCTTTTGTTTGCCAATATTCCAGTGATCCTATATCTTTTAGTATACCCTACCCCGTTTAATATGAATAGGGCTATACTATAACTCTGAACGTACTCCACTTTTACTTCAAGTGGGTAGCGTTAATTATCGGGCTTTCCAAAGAACCAGTATTATTCTTGTTACCATCGTGACTCCAGCTGGGATCTCCAAACTGCTAGATTAACCGAAGCTTATTATTCCTTCAAGTAGCATTCCTTACTGGTTTTCCAAACTATCCATATGAATTCTTTTTCTAACGAGGATTGTGGAATCGGGGACTAAGGTCAAAGCCTCTATTCCATGGTATTCCAACTTTCTCATCTTGGACGCTCTTTCATCTTATTTCAGATCTTGGAGCCCTTTGCAGTCCTTCGGCAGGTTTGCTCGGCAGTTCATGTGGTGAGAGTGATCTTCTTTAGGCTTCTCTTATTGGACTCATCTTGTGACATCCAACAAGTGATATGAAGACATTTGCAAGAGATAGGTAAGAGAGAAGTTTTATAATATAGTTTTTATTAAAATATTTGATCGTCGTGGGGAAGATCCTAGGGGTTTCGTCCTATAGCCAAGTATTGCTCTGATACCACTCTTGTCGTACCCCATTTCTAGAATATACTGTGCATCACGTATCAGTCTCTGTATCAGTAGCTGATACGCACTAACACATCAGAATGTATATCCAAAAAGCGTACTTCGGATAAAATAATATACCTGATACCAGATCTATAGTGGCAACATGGCAAGGATTAAAATATCCACAACCAGTTGACCAGCTTGAGGTGAAGCAAACAGTGAAAACCATGGCCCAAAGCCATAAGCAAACTGGGGAAGCAGAGCGAAAACCCAACACATTGTCGTCTTCTACGCAGCCTTCTCTGTCTAAAACCACAATTGCAAACGGGTGAGTACATAAGGTACTCAGCAAACCCTAACCCTAAGCAAGAATATATATATAAATGCATTATTGGTTGTAGCAAAGATTAGGCTATGAGGTTTTCTTTTACAAAAAGCTAGTTTTATGCAAGGTTCACTGCAGAAGCTTTGCAACGGGAGGCGAAACATTTGTTGTCCATATTTTAGTATGTTGGTCCTAGGGGAGATATTCATCAATCCCGCCAGTACGCAAGTTTTAGTCGGAGCGCTGGCACGCAACTGTACCATCCCTTGGCACATATCCTACACTTTTTAAAACACGGGCACCTACACCCACTCACTCCACCAAGAATAACATAAAGACTAATCAAAGTAAGCCCAAGCTGTAGTGTGTCTATACCGTAACAATGACCATTCTAGCTGGATTATACACTCTGCAGAGGTTGTACACTGTACCCACAGGTTATGCTCCTCCTGATCAACGGAGTCGCATAACGTTCACTCCAACACACGCTAAGGTTTCCACAGATTCCACCTCAAGATGCAACAGTGGCCATCTCTCGGGCATTTTATTGTACTTTTTGCTACATTGAAGTTTTTGGGAAGTAATGAGCCTTCAGGCAGAACATCTTTAAGTAGCTCTAGTAGCATGTCCAAACTTTTATTACTCCATCCTCCAAGAAATTTGATATGGAGTAATCTAACCATGAAATGCAGGTTCTGTGGTTGCACAAAATCACTATGTTGAGGTCCGATGAACCGATCTTTATATGGCAGGGGCGACGCTTGTCCAAGGCAGGTGGACCAAACCAAAGCTTGTCACCTATCACATCACTTTTCGTAGAAGCCACGCCCCACAACCAGAAACATCCCTCTTCACCTAGCACCAGTTGCACTAAAACCCACCCCCACTTTATTTTACACACGCCACCAAACTCATTTTAACATATTTCATAAGATGATTGGTGTATGGTGTGGAGATGCTTTGCATCGCGTTAGGGTTCTTAAGTAATCTAATATAAAGGCAACTTTTTGTTTGTTAAAAGATTTGAATGAAGTAAGTCCTAAGGTTAACAAGGGGGCGTCATCAATGGGATAACAAGGTAGTATTTATATTTAATAAGAGCAGGTAATTGACATTAATATAAGTACGTATTAACAAGTAGGGTATTAACTACACAATATTTCAACATAAGTTAAAATCATGCAAGCATTCAGGTCATACATGTCCGCAAGCAAAACATAGGATTAATATGATCAAGGGGTTAGAGCTTACCTGCAATTTCTTAATCTTCAGAACTTGTCTTCTCAATATTCTTCGAAATCCGAGTCTTGAATCGCGGGCTTGATGTTGGGATCTTCGAGCTTTTCCTCATGTGACAGTTCTCCTGTCTTCTCTTGGAGTCTAGCTCTTCTTCGAACTCAGTGTTTTCTACACGATAGAATAGGCCTAATAAAACTACTGCAAGAGAAGCAAAGCTCGAGAAGAATCGATAAGATCAAATAACTCCAAAGAAGAACCAATTAAACTCGAAGGGAAAACTAGCACTGAGAGTGCATGCATGACGTGGTCATTTGTCATGTTACTGTGTTATTTTTGTGCAGTGCTTTTGCCAGTTACAGTGAGGGAGACTCCAGTGATGGGGTGCATGACTGTAGAGTGAGTTGTGATGCAGTGTGCATGCTAGTGTTTGTGTAGCACTAGGGCCTTTAGAGGTGTGTACTCCCATACAAAGGCATGCGCCAGGCGCGTCTTAGGTGCAAAGCATGTGGTTTCATGTATAAGCCTATATTAATATTACTTTCTAAGGTTTTGTGATGCTATCCTAGGTTCACTTCAGTTAGCGCCTAGGCAGTCACTTGGGTAAGCTACGTGTGTGTAAGCATCTGCAGTACTAATAGCTTCATACGGGTATGAACTCGTACAATACAAGTGCTGAGAGTGTGCTCAGTGATTGGTGTGTCATTTCATGTGTAATACTAATTTAGAACTATTTACTATTAGTTGGCGAATTAGATTCGTTCTAATCTATATTTAGGGTTTAAGCGATAACGTGAGGGCATTGTGCGTGTTTCTGTGCTACGGGCTCGTGAATGCATCCGGTGCATGCAGTGCAATTAACGGACACCAGGTGCGGGGGTGCAGGTGATGTGCGCCCTTAACCGGTATAGGTTCGGGTCGGTGCGTGGTGTGCCATTAATTGTTTATTCAATTCTCTATATACACACTATTACTAGCAATTAGCAATTTAATTACTTGATTCTATCTGTATAAATAAATCACTAATTGAATGCAGGGTCAAATGTATATGTGTACTATTTAATATTTACTTTCTTCTTTATTTAATTATAATATGCATGAAATCTACTGTGGTTATTTCCTGATGTGTGGTTGCTTCCTAATGGTTGACGACTAATTACTAAATTTACATTTATAATTAAATTACTATACTAAATAGATGACATCACTACATGTGCGGTGAAGGGCATAGTGTCATTATTAATTATCTAATTTATACATATATGTGGGTTAACCTAAATGATCAATGATTAATTATCTGGTTTCATTTAAACATGTTGTTGATCCTAGTAATTATCTACTTAATTTAATCTACATACTTAAATTACTAAATTAAAGCCATTAAGTGGCACATGTACTAGTGTATGCTAATTTAGGACGGGACGCATCAGTGTGTCCTTTAATAATTATTTAGCTATTTGCCCGTGAGTATTAGCAATTAGCAAGTAACTACTCGATTTATAAACTTTATAATTATCCTACTAAATATACACGTATGGCACAAGTACCGTTGCATATGAAGTGCGTGTGTGCTATTTAATATTTATCTATTTTTCTAATATTTAACCACTAATATTTAGCTACTAATTATGTGATTCTAACTTTAACTAAATTACATAGGGCCATACTGGTATGTGAATTAATGGATGCTAGTGATCTGTAAAATGGTACTAATAGGTGATGTGCACTAGTACGAAGCTATGCTAGGAATAACTCACAATCAAATACTTGCAATAAAATATGATAAAACCTATAAAAGAATAAGCAATTAAAACTTTGGTAAAACTTACCAATAAGAAAAACCCATTATGATCGGAGATTGACTGAGGTTTGAGTGATTTGATGAGGTGAAACTCAGGAAAATGATTCCAACGGTGCAAAGATTTAAGAAAACGGAGTTGGGGTCGTGAATTTATAGTGATTTGAATGCATATGGAGGTTCTAGGGATCTTGTGGTAATTATCAAAAGATTCTAGGGACCTCTATAAAGTTATCATCAGAGGATATCATGGACTAAAATGTAATTACAGAAAGTCTAGGGGCTGAGTGTGAAAAGGTTTGGATGGAACTGTATTAATACAAGAGTTTAGGGGTTTCTTTTAGGAGGCTTTGGACTGAAATAGAAGTCTTTAAGATTTGGAGGGCCTTCTTGTAAAAATGGAAATTTTACTGAACCAGACGCGCGCGCGGGCTGCCTCCTTCAACCAAAACGTGGACCGGTCCACAGCTTGGTGGACCGCGGCCAGGGAACCGGTCCACAGACTCCGCCGTGGACCACGGCCACGGCGAGGCGGCAGCGCGGCCAGAGGACGAGGGGGTCCGGCCGGAGGAGTGGGAGGAAGGCGTGGGGATGCTGATGGCGCGCTCGGGGACGGGCCAGGGAGCGCCGGCGACGAGGCCCGTCCGCGTTCAGCCAAGGCGCACGGCGCCAGGTCACAAGGTGGCCGTAGGGGTTCGGGTTTTCGGTGGAGGAGCTTAAGGGCGGCGCGGTGAAGCTTGCCAGGGGCACCACGGGGCCGAGGAGGCGGCACGGAGGGCCAGCCACGGCGAGGAGCCGGCGTGCAGGGTGGCGCGCGGCGTCAGGGAGCTGGGGAGGCGGTGACGGCTTGGGGGTCAGCTCAGGAGAAGGAGGTCCATGCAGTGGAGCTCGTCGCGATCTCAGGCGTGAAGGGCGGACGCTACAGGAAGCCGGTGTCAGAGGTGGGCGGAGCTCGGCGGCGGGCTTCGGCGGAGGCGTGCACGTCAGGGCAGGGCGAAGGCCGGCTTGGCTCAGGGCTGTGGGAGAGGGAGACCGATGAGGTGGGCGTTGCCCTGGTCTCAGGAGGGCAGGGGAGAGCTCCTGCATCGGGAGGCCGTGGCGCACGGCGACCTCGCTCGGAGCCGCGACGAGTGCAGGGCCGTGTGCTCGTTTTATAGCCTGAGAGGCAGTGCGAGGGAGGGACCCGGGTGGCGTGCACGTCGTGCGGTCGGGGCACGTCGAGCTGTCGGGTGGCGCGGGAGCGGCGTCGGCGCTGGCTCGCCTCTGTCGGTGGCCACGCACGTCTGCTGGTCGGGAGATAGAGAAGGAGAGGAGAAAGGAAGGAGGGTTGAGTGGATGACGGGTGGGGTCCACCTAAAATATATATGAGGTGAATCCGGCTATCACTTAAACATTTTCGAGATTGAAAAGGGAAGAGCAAACAAATTTAGATTGAAGTGAAACATTGTGAGATGAATCTATATAGTAGGTGTTCTGCAACATAAATTGTTAGGACTGTATTTTTTAAAGGAATCAAGATGTTACATAATTTTGAAGATGGTAAATCGTTAAGGAGTGTTGTCCGCTGGAAGTACGGATTATTCTCCAACGGCTATCTATTTTACTTCGGAAATCGGACTTTCGGAGCTCGGATGAGTTTGAGATTTCGTGGAGTAGTAGGCTATTTTAGGATGAACTACTTTTCTATTTTGTTCTATAAAATCCGAAGCTCAGATAGCTGTTTAAAGGAGGAATTTTAATTTGAACAAGGTTAAATATGAGTTAAACGAGTTGAACAGATTTGGGATTCAAAGTCTTGGATGAATTCGGAATTTAGATGGAACACGAGAAACAACCGAAAAAGGAGGAATAAAACAAAAGACACTCCGTCAAATTTTGATATTTTATGAAATTTTTTATTTATGCGGTTCGGATTACGAAATGATTTTTTGTACTTTGAAAAAGGAGGAAAAGAGAGAGACAAAAATGTTAGCATTTTGTTAGTAACAATTTAAATTTTTGAATTTTAATTTAGAGTGAAATTCGAGACGTGACACCGTGCTCGAGGGAACACTTTACCTTGGTTTCGACACATCTAACCCTAACAGGCTCTTCTCCAAGGTGGTGAAGAAAGGTGATGTGTTTGTGTTCCCTAAGACCATGATCCACTTTCAGATGAACCTAGCGCATGACAAGCCAACAGCTGCATTGTCATCACTCAGCAGCCAAAACCTTAGGGTTATTACTATCACCAACGCAGTCTTTGGTTCGAACCCACCAATCTCAGATGATGTTTTGGCCAAACCGTTTCAGGTGGAGAAGAAGCCCATAGATTGGCTCCAGTCTCAGTTCTGGGACAACAACCACTACTGAAGATCCTGAATACATGCTGCATGTCACCAGAGAGTTACAAGCACCTATAATATAATCATTGAATAAAATGGCATGTGATAGTTCTCCTTGCTTTCGTGTGAGGGTGTTTTTCTTCTTTTAGAATCCTGACAAAGATATGATTTTTTGTCAGGTCGATCGATGTAAGAATATGATGATGTGACATGATCTCTTTTCTCTTTTAAAAAATCAAGAAATGAAATGTGGTGGCATCTTTTTCCTTGTAAGAAAACTCATCATCCAAATCGGACATTTCCTATCAGATGTTTGTGGCCTCATTCTGTAGATACATTAATATTTGTCCACCGGTTTATATAGTCAAATTGATCCCATGGTCCATTGCGTGCGCTGCTATGGTCCGTTAGAAAATTCATTTCGTTTTGTCTTGCAAGACGTTAATGGACCTTTCGTCTTAACAAAACAGCGCACTAAGGCACATTTTCAGAAAGCATATTTCGTTTTGATTTGCAAGACGTTAATGTGCCTCCTTTATACTAGTATCAGGCATGTATATGGCGTCACGTTTTTTCTCACAGGATGGCGAAGCCTGCCCTAGACATCGACTTGTTGGGTCATACAGATGTCGTTGGATGAAGAAATTACGAGATGGTTGAAGCCAGATATCCTTCCTGTCTCTGTTTTTCTACCATACTGTTAGGGCTCCTTTGGAATTTCACAAGAATTTCATAAAAATTTCGTAAAAATCAATTCAATTTTAAAAAAACACAGAAAACGAAAAAAATTTCCGTATTTCAAAGGAGGCCTTTTTGGTTTTCCAAATTAAGTTTTTCACCTACATCTCGATCGAGGCCTGTATCTGGCTATGTGCCGTATAGTCTCTTGTTTGGAACACGTCAGGAAAAGGTGTGCAAGCGAACCACTCCCATGATATCTGTGACGTGGAATCTTCCAAATATGAGAGGCAAACCACTCCCTCAGCAGCTGCTTTTTTGAGCAGCTGCAAACAAGTTTCAGCTATTCTAAATAAGCTTTTAATGTTTAGTATAAATGTGACTCAACTAACAACTAAGCCGTTATTACCTTTTTCATACTAAACTCATTTAGCAAATCGGTTTAGCCGTGACTACTATTTATATTTAATTAATTTAACTGTTGATCACATTTACAGTTAGCCGCGGCCATAGACGGGGGGATGATGAGCGGTTCATGGATGACCCACCGGTCTGGGCTGGTACGGTACCGTGAGTTCCATTGGACTCAGAGTCAGACGTGCTACTCCCTCCCTTCTAGCCGTGATCGTCACTGATGGGGCTGACGCAGGTGGACAAGAGCCTTCTAGACGTTACACGACCTATCTACAGAACAGTGCATTTGTAGGTGCCTTTGATTTTTAACATTGATTTTGATTATTCACCCTATTCAAAATATTTTGATAAATATAATGTATTTTGTTTTAATTTGATTTATCATTAGAGTAATTTAAATCTTAACTTAAAATTTTACACATTTAAACTAATTTTTTAAATAAAAAATAATCAAAGTTGATATTGAAAGTCAACGGTAACATTAATTTAAGAACAAAATGAGTAAATCATGATTACTATAAATTTTATGAGAAAGTATATTAAACAAAATATATGATATTTAATAAGTTTTCTTAATAAGAGAAATAACTAATATTAATGTCAGAAGTCAACGACAATAATTTAAAATAGAATGAGTTTGTTCCATCTAAACATGGGAATTTGGGCCGCCTAGCCCAGCTCAACTAACCTAGCTAATGTGACGTCAGTCTTGCACGACCCATTAAAGCAGAGCGAGCCATATCAAAACTGTGCCAAGACAACCCACGAGCTGAGTTGGTGGCCTTGACAGAATCTGTTAGTGCTAACCGACCCAAAACATGCGCTGGCACGGCCGACCCATGAAGCTGGTGTTCCAATAACGTTGGAATGGTTGGAAATGGTGCTAATGGGATCAGGATTTAGTGGAAATAGAACTAATCTTATGTGTTGGAAGAGAAGCAGCGGCGGATTTGGAACGAGGAGGGGGGAGAGCGGAGGCGGCTCGAGCCCCTCTCACCTCAATGAAGGAGAAGGGGGGGGGGGGCTGAAGGAGGAGGAAGAGGGAGGAGCCCCTCCTCACCGGAGGCAGCTCCGTCGCTGAAGAGAAGAGACTATCGACTGCACCAAAGCATAAATTCATATAAAACAAAATTCAAACCGGACCAGGTCGGGTCATGTCACCATGTTGGACTTCCAGCCCAGACACAGCTAGCAAATGGGCCTGTGCTGGCCCAGGTTTGCACTTTAAGCTTTCTTTTGAAACACAGAAATTTCACAGTTCAATTTTATAAAAAAACTCAATGTTATAAAAAAATAATTTTTCTTTGTTTCAAAGGGAGGGGGGCCCTTAATTCGAAAGATTCTCCTGCCATTTAGTCGGAATTATTACACTCGGACTATGATAGGAAAAAAGGAACTGCTGGCACCTCCGTGGGCCAAGCCCAAATCAGAATCGAACAACAAAGCCGACACGGTCCTGGTATCATGGCGTCCTCCGTCGTGGGTGAATCTCCGTTGCCGCCTTACTCATCTCCTATATATACGAGTGCATCTTCTCCGTCGCAGCCGCCGTGGGTGAATCATGCAAGGCAAGATGGGCGACATGGAGGATGGAGCAGCCGGCGTGGGAGAAGGACGCAAGGAGAACGGCGGATGGTTCAACTGGTCCAGTTTCTTATGCGTGAGTCCAATCTCTCTCTCTCTCTCTGATTATCTTAAATAAATCTGTAGTTAGGGTTAGGGAATCGAATAGATAGGTCATCGAAGGGGGCTTCTTCGAGCCGGGAAACTGAGAGGCGGCGGGATCTGGGCAGAGTAGCGGCGCTCCGCCACCAACCGCCATGGCTGCTCTGCTCGGCTTCTCCGCGTTGTGGATCCTTATTAATTTCAGAATTTTAGCAGCGGCACTTTCAAAATCCCATTGCGACAATGCGATTCATGATTTTATCACTGTAAAACATTGTCCCTATTCAGTCTTCCGTCGATTCGGCCTTGTTCCCAGAAATCAAACACGCATAACTGGGACACGAAATGTTGCCATGCCTTTTGGTTGTTCCAAAGATCAATATAAAGGTATCTTTTGTTGCCATAGTGTCAATAGATCAAAGTACATTTATGGATGATTTCAAATAAAAGGTCAATATACATTTATGAATAATTTCTAATAAAAGATCAATATAAAGGTATCTTCTGTTGCTGTGGTGTCACTAGATTCTGCTCAATGGAAATTCTGATATGTAATTTTTTCTTTATAGGAGTAATAAATTTTGATAGTATGCAACAGCCATGTTATACAATTTAAATCTAACCTTTTAAATTTTCATCGTTGTTCTTTCAGAATCCAGGCGTACTGCTACAGATAATTCTATACGTCACTCTGTTCTACAAACTACTGCCTGGCCTCGATGAAGTGGGTCCGCCGCTGGTGTGGCTCTTTCTTCTTTTGCCGATGTGTATAATGAATCTGATAGCAGCCCATGTGTTGAAGGAATTATCCGATAAACGTAAACGACGGAAACAGGCTTAGCAGATTTGGACCCTTAGCTTGCTTGTGCAAGTATCGGTCTTGTAATGATAGTTGATTATTAATAGGCTGTGATATTTCATTGTTCTCACTTTTTAGCTAGTCGGAGTAACTATAATAAATGTGTTCCAGACTTGTTCATCCGTGCTAAGGGAAATATTGGACATTCTCTTTCGCTCAAATATACAATTTGTGTGTCTTAGTAATAAAAACTCCTCCAGAAAACCGTGGTAAAAAGTAAGAAAGAGTGCATAATACTGTTACTTATTAAAACTTTCTTGGAGAAATCCACAGGTAAAAACTCATCTAGTGAAGAAGAATGAAATTTAATCTCCTATGATTAATTGTATTATTCTTTATAGGGTATTAATTAATCTCCTATTACTAATTCTACTATTACCTCGGATTGTGTATATTTTGGAAAGTTTTCTCCGTGTTCTGCATCCTTCTCTATGCCTTTTTGATCCGGCCGACTATTAGTCCACTGTTTATTTAGAGGGAAGAATAATTGTTAGTTTATCCTCCAATAAAATAATATATTTCGCCCCTAACTAATTATTACCCCATGCCTATTTGGATATGTGATTAATTGTTAGTCCGTCCTCCAGTGAAATGTTTGGTTTGATTCAAACATGCCTTAATTGTCAGGGGGTAAAATGGACTTCTCCAATCAAATTGCTCTGGCACCTTGTCTCCTACTACCTCCATCCCAAAACGGTGACAATGTATTGCAGGAGCGCTTATACTGGGTTCTCCTTCAGAGACAAGGCATATGGTATTTTGACCATCATTAGAGCACAAGGTAAAATTCATCTAGAGCGATGGCCACGCACTAGAGTTATGGAAACCTATCACAAATAGCACACGTCTGTACGCATTTAATTAATTGACAACCTCTCATTATGTGGAGGATACGTAGTTTTTTTCCTCTCCATACAGTAACAAGAACATTACCCACCAGGAGACAACATCATGCAAAGTAAATGTATATTTCCAGAATCAAGGCCACCAGTAGTAAAAGCTCGCTAAATGGAATTATAATAGATATTAAGATCAAGACTGTTGCTTTATTATATATATGGCAAAGCGACCAGCAGACAAAACCACATTGTTTGGGTGCTCTCTCTCCACACTTAGCCCCTGTTTAGTAGGGCTCTAGCTCTGGCTTTTTAAAAAAAGAAAAGCTTTTGTGGCTTCGGCTCCGGTTTTTTAAAAATCGTTTGGTAGAACAGCTTCTTTTGTGGGCTCTCCTATTTTATTGGAGTAGTTAACAAGAGAAAATGTCACATGGATGAAGGAGCCACAGAGAAGCCATCTTTTGGTAGCTCCTGGCTCCTCTTAAAAAAAAAAGAAACAACTCCTTCTAAAATCGTTTAATATAATTTCAGAAACCGATCGAGAAGTAAAAAAAACCCTACAAACAGGGCCTCAATCATCGAAAATAGAAATCGCTACAGGCAACATGACCACTCTCAAACACAGAACCATCCTTCAGGTGCTTCAACTTAGGCCCGCAGGCATAGCAGTGCTGAGCATCGATTGGCATACCCTTCACAATGAAGTCGCAGGTGTCATATCGAGTGCCACAAAGTCCACCTGAAAACAAGAAGGCTTTATATGAACATGGAATTCAGAACAAGGCAAACTTTTGGAATACTAAGAAAGAAACTAGCCAACACATTTCCCTTCCTCCAGTGAAACAATGCCCTTCGGTACCCAAGTCACGCTGTTGTCCTCTGGACGTAACTCTGCAAAGAAAAGCTCCTCCTTCGATTTTTGTTGATTCCCTTTTGCATTAAATTCACGTGGCCAGAAATACCCTTCACATCGACTATTCCACAACTTATGATCGCAGTGATAATCTCGTATTTAACCTAAAAAAGATAAAATATAAGAAAAGAAATATGATATTAGTCTAACACATAAGCAGCAAAGACAATCGAGTAAAGGTAAAAAAAAGAAAGAACATCAATCACAACTTACGTTATATTCTAATAATATTAGGAATGATTGATATTTTACATATGAACATTGCAGGTTGTATCATACGAATCGTATACATATTAATCAGGTATTTTTTGTGAGGCCCTAGAAGATCCATAGTGTTAAATTGTTCATTTATTCCAGCTTACCCATTCTAGCAGAATTATTTTTCATCTTTCAAGTTTTAAAAAAGAAGTTAGGATTAGAAACAATGTTTTAAAGTCGCCTGGTCGTTCAGCTGGATTGACCAAGCGACTAATTACAATTAGTCAACAAATAGGACAACTAGTCGACCCAGATCGGTCTTGGTCATCCACATAGTCATCCTATGTATTTCAAGATATATATACTCTGTAATATATATTATATACATAATGCAAAAAGAAGGGTGAGAAAAAAAGGCATATGAATTGTTGCATACTCCATATTCACCAAAGTGACTACACCAGAAGGCAATAGCATAGGAAAAGGAAAAGGAGTGCAGACAACACTGCTGCTCCTGATCGTCCTCCCACAAATCGAACAACTAATCGATGATGATTAGTCGTGATTAGTCAGACGACCAAATGATTAATCGACCAAACCGGGTCGATGCACCTAGTCGTGAGCGGCTGACCGACCAGACCGACTAATCGTGATTAGTCAGACGACTTGCAACATTGAATAGAAAAATTTGATTCACATGATAGATTGATATTTCAAACAATGAACTAAATAGACTGATTGGTTCCCAGGATTAGGCCAACAATTTGGAAAACAAAGGGGGAAAAAAGGCATGGACGTGACTGGAAAACAAACGAACCAAAGTCAAAACAGATGTTTGGTTAGGCACAACAACTCGCCGCACCTAATGTTTGGCATAGCCAATTTTGTGACATGCCAAATTTTGTGCAAATAGAGCTGCTTATTAGACCATAATTTTTCAATTAAATAAGGCTACCATTCGGATAGCTTGGACTGGTTTACCACAAGTTCGGTCACTGCAGTCTATGAACTAACGAGATCATTGTCGAAGCTCTTGCATGTTTAATGAGTGCGCAATAATGTAAATGACCGCTTTTTAACCATCTTTAGCTTTGATCTCCTACTTCTCCACTACCCTTCTCTATATGTTACCCGCGGCACGTACACACTCAAAATGTCCAAACCCTCATTCGGTTCGCATCCGTGCTGGGAGGAATATTATGCCTCTTTTGGGTGAAATGCAGTAGCAGGCCAAACCGCATATCCTGACAAGTGGCGGGTTGTATGCTTAGAGAGAGAGAGAGAGAGAGTAATGGCCGGATAGATTAAAGTAACACTAATTCATCAAATCTTAAGCAATAAACTTACATTGCTGAGAAAATGTATGTACTCCCTCCATTTGAAAATATAAACATTTATAAGTTTAGTCAAAGTCAAACTTTTATCACTTTCACCACTAATAATATATAATTAATAATGTTTTATCATATAAAAATTATATTTTTTAGATTCATCATTAAATAAATATTTATAAAAATTACATTTTTATATTAAAATTATGTAATTTTTTAGATATTATTGATAAAAGTTAAAAGATTTTAACCTTATCTAAACATAAAAATGCTTATATTTTAAAACGGAAGTATCACATAAAATTTAAAAGCACATAAATAATGAAGTCTACCTCGTTCTTCTCATCAGCGTTGTAATGCGTCAGTGCACTCATTGCATATAAATCAGACTGTCTCTGATGACACACCTTGTTATTCTCAACATCATCAGGGTCATCCTCTCGATCGTAATCTGCATTAATAAAATTGAGATCTTCCACATCCGAAATATCATGTTCTTGAGTATCATTATCAAATCCAAATGTAGGCGACCTGCATTTAATCAAAAGTTACACACACTTATCATATATGTACTACCTCCATTTTAAAATATAAGCATTTTTAGGTTTGGATAAGATCAAAATCTTTTAACTTCTATCAATAATATTTAGAAAATTACATAATTTTTAATATAAAAATATAATTTTTTTTGAAATTTTATTTAATAATAAATTTAAAAAATATAATTTTTATATGATAAAACATTATTAATTATATATTATTAGTGATCAAAGTGATAAAAAGTTTGACTTTGACTTAAATATAGAAATGCTTATATTTTGGAACGAGGGAGTACACAAAATGGATATTTCATCAAAAGTTATTGCAAACTTTTAATAGAAAAAAGTAAACAGGTGAAAGAGAGAATTCAGCTTGATGCGATGAATACTGCAAATTTCACATGTGGGCAGGGCACACACGCCGTGAGGGTATAAGAGAGAATTCAGCTTACCCATCAGGAGAAAAAGCATTCGCCGGAGAAGTAGGAGACCCGGGATCTTCTTCTTTCAGGCGCTGTCATAAAGACGATGTGGGGTGGGCTAATTGAGGAGATAAAAGACGACTGACATAAGCAAATGAGCAATCAAAACCAGAAGGGCAACGAAGACAGTAAGGTGAAATATTCTCCCGGTACCTATCCAATTCGAAATCCAGTTCTGAATCTACCTGTTGTTGGGGGTGGAATCCCAATCCTGATCCTGATCCACCTTGGTGTTGGGAATGATGATCAGTTTGGTGACTTTGGTCGCGGCTGTCATTGGGCGGCGGCGATGAAGGCCGGATCGGGGACACGCTGCGGTATGACAGTTGATATTTGGGTTTCTGATCGTAGAAGAAAGAAGATCGTAACTTCGACTTACGGAGCAGTCGCAGGTGGCAGGGCGGGCGGCGAATGAGATGACATCAGCCGTTGGAGCGAAGGAGCGCCGGGACCGGAGGAGCGTCGTCGAGAGGAGCCAAGCCAAAAGTTGGGAAGGAGCGCAGGGGACCAGAGCTGCCGCCGCCGCCGCGCTCGAACCCTAAGCGCCGATCGCGGTTTTCTCATGCGTGGGGATGAGAACGCGTGAAGGCTGGGAGCCGGGGAGAGAAGCGGGTTTTCTGATTTTGGGATGCGAGCTGAGGGAACGGGATATTCTTCTAGCGTCAGCGTTTGGTGGCCCACCGGACCAATTCGTAACACTTCGATGCACTGGAAGTCCCAATTCCTGAAAATTTGAGCTCGAAAAAATTAAAACCAATTTCAAGTTTGCCCAAATTTATTTTGAAATTCAAAATGTGAATTCAAATATTTTCAACAAAATTTTGTGAAACAAAACTCTCTCTTGAAAGTTCTTGCAACCATTTGAATTTTTGAAATTTTTGGAAAATTTTATTTGAAGTTTGAAAACCCCAAATAAATTATTTTCCTTTAAAAGCTAATCAGTCTTCAAAATTTTATGATTTTATTTATTTCGATTTTGAACTTATACCCAAAATAAAAGGTGTTCCATTTAAAAAGATCTACCACCCTGGAAAAATTCAAAATTTTTCAAGCTCGGGAAAGATTGTTTTCAGGGCAAAAACCGTGCAGCACTGAAATTCCGAGAAAATTCGAGAAAAAGAAAAACTTCCCCTGCATGCGCGCCACGCAACCAAGGCGTGCGCCCGTGCGGACACAACGTCGCCCCCGTGTCCTTTTCCCCGTGACCCGGCCGGCACTCTCTCCTCTTCTCTCTCACTCTGTCGCCTCTCTCGCGACCTCGCCGCTGAGCCCACCACCGCGGAGCAGCTTCTCCGGCCACCCCGGGAGCCCGATTCAGCGACCACGATCTGCGCCTTGACGTCGTCTAGCTTCCCCGCCGTTCTTCCTCCTCCTTCCCCGAGAGCACAACTGGCACAGGAAATCGAGCTCTCCTCGCCGTCGGTCACTGAACTGCGCCACCTCGCCGTCGACGACCTCTCTCCGGCGCTCCTCCTCAACGACAACCTCGACGCCGAGTTTCTACTCGCCTCGGTGAAGCTCTCGGTGAAGAAATCCTCGAGTTTTGTCGCCTCCACTACCGGTGCGACATCACCGGAGTTCCGCCCGCGCCGCCCCACACCGGCAGCCCGCTCCGGTGAGAACTGCGCCGTTCGACCCTTCCTTTAGCATATGCATTCAAGAGCATATATTTCATCGTCCACTGAACCGCTACAGTGAACCGCTATAGTGAAGATCTTGTTGAGGGAAGATATATTTCATCCTTGACATATGCATTCAAGAGCATGTCATCGCATGTGAGTATCTTTGTCACATGAGATGATGAGTAAAATATTTGAAGTCATTCGATGCATGACTAAACACATCGACACATCATTTCACGTATTTAGGAAATGTCAATGTCGCGGTAGACTAAGATCTAGCGCTGATTGCTCCAGAGTCGTCCGTCGCTGAAGACCTTCCTCTTGCTTGTACTAACTCTCAGCAAACCGAAGGCAAGCCCCAGTGCATTAATCCTGTTTTAAATTTTTACTTTATCACTATGTATTGTATAGATAATGTTCTGTGCATTAAGTTATAGGAGTTGTTTGAAACTCTAGGATGCATAATAGTACCAATTACCCCTATTGATTATATATTGGTATAGGTAACTCGATGTAGAGCTAGGCTATGAGTTATAATAAACGGTAGAAGTCGAGTGAATGAGAAACCTCACTCACGAGCTATTGGTTTTATGTTATCCCACACTTGAATAAACCTGATACCCGGCGGGATAGTGTACAGGAGGGTTTGAGAAGGCTGGGCCTTGTTGAGCAAGTTTGAACAGTATCGGATGCATACTGGGGACATGGGACCAGAAAACTGATGTAGCTCGGTACCGTAGTGGTTGGACGTAACCCTACCTCTCTTTCGGCGAGGAGGAGAGAAAAAGCCTTGGATCTAACTATAGATGTATTCGGCGTGGTGATCGCAGAGGACCATGTGCTTGGGAGAGGTGTGCATCGGATCGACCCTATGGTATTGTTGCGAAAGGTTGCCACATGCGGCTTCTGCGAAACGCGTACGTGCCGTGTACTTCGGGTTTTCCCAGCTAGTGTAAATTGATTATAATCGTTGCCCCTCACAGTAATGAGTACCACTTGTTCGCTGTGTCATGTCGTAGTGATAACTGAACTAAATTAATAAAATAACTTGTTTGCTTAGTTTATAGAAATTTGCTTGGTAACCTTGTCTACTATAGTTTTTAGTGCAAATTAAATTTGTATTCTGTAAACTTAACTTACCGCTAAAAGTGAAAGTAAGGATCTACAGTTAGCGCTATATTTTATCCAAATGGCCATCCCCAAGTCAGCCCCTCATACTTAGGAGTCGGCTGTAGTTGACCAATTTTTACAGGTAAGACTTGCTGAGTAATTAGTACTCACAGTTTGTTGTTTTCTCTTTTTGGTTGTGTAGTTCTCTCTGTAGTTAGTTGGTGTAGTTGCTGCGGCCAAAGAGTGTGGAAAGGTGAAGCGATATGTTTTATAGTAGAAAACCATCGTATATCTTTCGTATCGCTTCCATTATGTTTTAAAACTTAGTTTTAAACTTGTCCCTCCTGAGACCACTTGAACTCTATTGTAAGACTTTAATTTTTCTATTTTATAATATCACTCGTGTTATACTATTTGGGTATTGTTGTTCAATATCACCCGAAATTGATCCTAGGCGAGCCGTTCAGTGTTTTGGGGCGGTTCTGCCGCATAATTCCGGGCCGAGCGGCCCGAGACTCCTTCCAACAGGGCTCCTTTAGAACACAAGATAGAAAAAAATATAGATATAGGAAAAACAAAAGATTTGATATGGCACACATGTGAAATCCAATGGAAAATAAAAATGCAGGAATAGACAAATGTAAGTCCTTTGGCATCGCCATAGGAAAATCACAGGAATTTTAAAAGGCATTACACTTTGAGGTGAAACTTAGTGATTTTCTTAAGAATTTATAAGCATCAATATTTATAATTTTCAATGCTTTAGCAATGGCTGCAAAGTACATACTGCCATTAGGCCTCTTTGTGGGTTCTCATTTTGTGTTTATCATCCTTGGTCTCATCACGCGGCATGCATAAACAAAATAAGTTTTTTAGTGACGACAGCACGTTAGTGTATAGGCATGAATTTAATTAAGCTGCACTAATGATAGTCTTTACTAACGTGAACATAACACCACTGACACTCTCTCTGCTCACAGGATTTTTTCCATGAAGTCAGACCTCATGTTTATTTTCCTACAAAATGGCCTTATAGTAATGGATTCCATAGGATTTACTCTACATTTCTATGTTTCAAAGTGCCTCATAAAAAAATCCATAAGAAGTAGAATCCTATAAAATTCCTATGAAATTCCTTCAATCCAAAGGAGCCCTGAATTTTTAGCCTTCTTATCCACTGTTAAAATGAAAAGTTCGGATTGGTTTGATTTAAAGAAACGGATTTTGATTATGGCTTATTTAGAGCTGAGTGTGTATCAAATTTATCTCTTCTCTATCTCTTCTCTACTCCTTAAAAAGCACAGTTTTTTTTCTATGTAAAGCAGGTAAAATATACTCAACAAAGATGGGTTAGACTACGTGCATAAGAAAAATGCACCCAAAGTTATACGAGATTCATATTAGTTAACAAAACACAACTACCCGAAACAAATATACAAGATTAAAAAAAGTTGTTGGAAAACAAAATAAATTTATTCCAATACTAATATATTATCTCTTCAGTTAATATTTTTTTCTTAGACCGTAGCATTAGCACGACATTGAGACTAGTATGTTTAAAATCGGAGAGAGTAAACTCTATAGCCTTTTGAATATATAAATTTCACAGGAACCATATAAGAATTTCACAGTAATAAGTTAAACTTCATATGAAAAACTTGATTTAGAAAAAAATTCCCATGTTTCAAAGATATAAAAGGGGCTTTAGCATCCCCTTCAAAATTATCAGGAAGTGCGAATGCACAACACTTGTAAAGTCCCCCTTTGGATTTACGGTTTTTCCCATTAATCTTGTGTTTTCCCTATGAACTCGTAAAGAAGCCTAACATACATGATGGCTTTGACTTTGTTAGGACTCCTTTGAAATGTTGGATTTTCTCAGGAATTGTACTGAAATTTCATAGCAGCCAATTCAATTTTTTTTAAAAAAATAGTAAACAGGAAAAAAATCTCCATTACAAAGGAAGCCTTGGACAAGATGTATGCACCTTCTGGTCAGCGGATGTATACCCTATCCAGGTCAAAGTTTCACCGGGCACGCTCCTATGCATCTCGCCCGCAGCGTTTAGAACAGCTGCATTGAATTAAACGGTGTTTATATTGCTGGATAAACGAAATATATAGCTAAATGTGCTTGCATTGTTGAATGAAGGGTGTTCGTAAGACATTCGTTAAATAGTTAGGAAAATGTGGGTTCCTACTTCCTAGTATATTGAGCCACCGTTTTTCATAAATCTTAGCCAAACTTAACGAAGGTTAGGTGCCCGAATTGTTAACCACAATTTGGCGAGCCGAAGAGAATATTGCTATGCTTTGCTAAATCATGGACGTGACGAGACAACTCTGACTGCGAACTAAACAGGTTCCTAAACTGAGCAAATTCGACTAACCATAGGTGTGGCAAATGGAATGATACTATACTCCCATAATTGGCTATGAATCAAATGCTTTTAATTTCTTGCTCCACAAGGTGCAACCATACCTTTGCATCCTCTCATTGTGCATGCACATACACGTGCATGACGCACACACGCCGGTACATGTCGCCGGGTCATAGCAAGGCTCATGGATCTGCTGTTACTTGATTCTAAAATATAATCATTTTGGTTTATTCATAGTCAAAATTACTTAACTTTGACCATTAATAATGAAAAATGTATAATGTTTTATCTTATAAATTATGTTACTTAGTGTTGGAATATTTGGACTTGGCCTAATTTTCACAATTAAATTTCAAGGCCCACATCAAAAGCTTAGCGGACTAAATTTTTAGTCACACATAGGTAGTAGAGGGAGATGTCAACCAACTTAAATATGTAGGTTAGTGTTCACTAATTGAGAAGTTGAGAGAGAGGAGAATGAAGCCACACGCGCGCCGAGCCGAACCGTGCCGAGCGCGACGCGTACGCGAGTTACGCTTGTTTTCATGACTTGTGACTTGCGGCGTGCGCGTTCGTGTTCGCGTTTGCACTGATCACTGTATTATTGCACTTAGTATTTTGCCCTTTTTGAGAATTGAATCAATTTCAATTAAAACAGTGAATTAACTTTAGACGCTACCAGAGATTCAAATCAGTTTAATACGTCAGTTTTCAGTACGAACAGATTAATTGGCGGCTGTTACTCTGGTAAATGCATTTAATTTCACGCAATAATTCTAGTTCATTGCACCTCCTCCTCTCCATTTTCCTATAAAAAGAGACTCGTCCCTCTCATTCTGGACACATCAGAACAAATCTTCACTAGTACTGCTGCGCACTTTGCATTCACATTGTGAGTTTCTGCGCACACAGAACTTGCGAAAGCAGGTCTTCAAAACCTCATCCTATTGCAACACCTGCACGGGTAGACGCGTGATCAAGTTTTTGGAGAGCGCACTCCTGCGACTGCTCGACTGTGTATGACTACTTCTAGAAGGCCGTTCGTGAGACTGCACTGCTTTCATTTGTCCTGCATCAATTTTGTTCGACTACTTCAAGCAGCTCAACATGTCGACTTTTAGGAACAACACTGTCAGTGCTTTAGGGTATAACCTGATTTTTTACTGTTTACTTGTCGTGTTTTTTTTTATTCTTAGAAAGATTCAATATGAGCACGAGTACATTTTATATAACAATATTACTCATAAATTTGGAATTAAAATATACCTAAAATTCCTAAATTTCTAACACTTAGATTTGTCATGAAACAATCTTTTATAATACTCAACTCATTATACTGAAATTTGTTTAATTTTATATATATTATTGATCAAAGTTAAAAGAATTTGACTTTGACGTCCAAACCTAACTTTGACGTCCAAACGTAGAAATGCTTATATTTTGAAATACACAATACTTAGGAGCAATGGCAGAGGTAAAACCGTTTGAAAAATTCCCATACTGTTTTCATTTCATATTTATTTTATCAAATGAAAACAATAATGAAAAAGGTGGTAAGCAAAACAACCAGGAAGATAATGAGAATCATAAAAAATGAAACAATTTCAATGATAATATGTTGGTATCAGTCGGGAACTGATAAATGGTTTGTGTATACTACAATGTCCTTCAAACAGTACTCCTACCCAGCGAGTGCATTACACACACCGATAATGACTGCCAAAAAGTACAACTCCAGTAGCACTTGAAAAAGACCCGCAAGAACTGAATCTAATGCCCTGCCAATACACTGCACAGAAGAAGAGAGAACAGAGACACACCAACAGCTCAGCCAATCATCGACTAAAGCCATGTGTGGACTGCAGTCTGCAGCTGACTACTACTGCATGGGCACTTTCAGAAGCGCTTTACAACTGCGATTTGTCTCCTTTAACGGATCAGAATCTTCCAACTTATATCTCTTGTTAATACCCTGAAAAAAAGAACCAGAATCAAAAGAACAAATTGAATAGTTTAGATGACGACAACCGCCTCCTTGAAGACCTGCAGCAGTTCACTACCTGGGAGCATTATTTGTCCTAACTGATGACGATGAACCATAGAACTATAGATAGTGGAAGGTAAGCTGGGATGAGCTTACTAGTGCTGCGGTCAACTATAGATAATGGAAGGCCACACCATGTCTCCATCACCATGAGAAAGTGCAAAGCATGGCTGGCTCAGCGGCCTAACTAGCTCTGTTCTGGAGGTCCACGATTACGATGCTGATGTTGTCCAGGCTGCCCCTAACCAAGGCCAGTCTGGCGAGGATGATGGCAGTGTCATTGCAGCGCAGCTTGGAGTTCGGGGCAACCGCTCCGCATCCATTGGCAGAGACGCTGGGTAGAGGGTAGTAACCGCCATCCTCCAGACATTGACAAGCCACGGAGCAGGCGGTCTCATTGTGGATGGCGTCCCACATCCCATCGCTGGTCAGGATCAGGCACTGATCCACCTCGATCGGGGCTGGGTTATGGTGATTTCCGGCTCGCTGATCACTTCTAGCCTTAGGAACCTGTCTCCTGTACGTACGGATGAAAGATTTCAGAGAAATACGTAGAACGCACTGGTTGATTGAAATATAAAATGCCACTTTAGAAGTATCTCTCTCACTTGGCCATTTTTGAAGTGTCTCCCACACTTGTACACTCGGGCATTTTACATTTGAATCAACGAGTGCATTCTACGCATTTCTCTGAACAGGGAATGGTGCTGAATACACTTCAACCCCAAGGCTAGAAGTGATCAGCAAGATGAAGATCACCATAACCAGGCGTGGCGAGGCCGACCAGTGCCAGATCCTGGCCAGCGATGGCATGTGGGAAGCCATCGACAACGAGACCACCTACTTACCCTCCCCCTGGCGTCTCTGCCAACGCAACTTGAGCAGTCGGCCTGAACTCCAAGCATCGTTGCAATGTCACCGCCTTCATCGTCACAAGACTGGCCCTGGGCAAAGACAGCCTGGACAACATCAGTGTCGTAATCGTGGGCCTCCAGAATAGAGCCGGTCAGGCCTCTGAGCCAGCCTGGCTTTTCATTCTCGGTCTCATTGTGCTAGAAGCCTGGTGGGGCTGGTGTCGTCATTGATCACCATCGTAGAAGAAGCTAACCTCCTCTCAGCTAAACTTTAGTCATCTATTGTTCTCCAGTTGGTCGTCGTCAGTCAGGAACAAAGGATGCTAGCTCCCTGGTAGTGAAAAACAGCCGGCCTACAAGGTGGCTGTCGTCATCATACCTAAACCAGTCCATCTGTTCTTTCGATTCTATTGCATATCCGGCAACAGCTTGCTGCACATGATCTAGCAAATCAATCTCAGCTGATAAGGATAGCTAAGATTTGTTTCTGTTGTGTTAGAGAGATGGATATATATAGAGTTAATTATTCTATTTTATCTCTTTATTGTATTTTTCCTATTGTATGCGAGATTCTGTGCATATTGTACCATCACCAGTACTCTATTTATAGGAGGTCATTGACCTCTGAGAATACAAGTTTAGTTTTACTAACATGTTGTACCTGTGATCATTTAGCACTACCGGAAACCGGCTCTTTGCCGAGTGTCAGCAGGTTTGTCGAGTGCAATTCCACGGGCACTCGGTAAACTAGACGTTTGCCGAGTGTCAAACCAACAACGCACGGCGTATAGAAAACACTCGGCAAACCTCTTCTTTGCCGAGTATCATAAGTCCAGTACTCGGTAAACTTTTTGTTTGCCGAGTGTCAGGTTCCTTGCACTCGGCAAATCTGACGTCCGTTTGCGACCATTACGGTTTGCCGAGTGCCTGCCTTTGACACTCGGCAAAAAGCGTTACAGTTTGCCGAGTGACTGCCTTTGACACTCAGCAAAAAGAATGTTTGCCGAGTATATTCTCAGAACACTCGGCAAACGGATATTTTGTCGAGTGTTTTTTGTGGACACTCGGCAAAGCATTCGATTTTTTTTCCTCACCTGCCCTCTAACTTTTTTTGCTGCCCACATACTATGTATGCTACTCTATGTAAAAATTTGGTATCTTTTTCGGTCTTTTTGCTATATTTAGTTAATTTATTTCATTTAATAGAATTTTTAGAGATAAGTCAAATTTGAACTGCAAGTGATTTGAATAATGCAATAAAATGAATAAAAAATTATATTCATGTTATTGAGTCTAATGTGAGGCCTTATCCGGGAAGTAATAGAAAATTTCGAATATCTTTGTCCACGAAACATTACCATAAACGTGTGGCCGAATTATTTTAAAATTGTATAAAAAACAAACAAAGTCTGAAAATCATGAGATTTGTCAAGATCTCATGATATCACATGTGGAACATGTGATAAAAAATTGAGCGCGTTTCGCATAAGTTGTCACGTAAGCTGCTTACAAATCGAAGCATCTTCAAACAAAAATCTTACTATTGAGAAGGATTCCTTGAGATTTAGAGTAAAAGTAATGGTCGAGTTGAGGTTTCACTTCAAAACTTTTTGTATAGGAAATAACCAACATAGATTGTTTCATGTGAAATTTTGATGAATTTTCGGATCTGTTTGATAATTTTAATCAATTTACTACAATTATAGAACTTTAATTGGTATAAATTGATTTTGAGTTATAACTGCATGAAATAATGGTCTAATATTCGTGCAAGCGTCGAATATGCATTATTGAGTGAATTTGACAAGGTATTTTCAAAGCACATTCGAATAAATTTAGTAAAACACGTTATGGAAAAGAATAAAAGAATAAAATAAAAATACGGTTTGCCGAGTGTCAACCAGTAGACACTCGGCAAACAAAGTCTTTGCCGAGTGCCGTTGGCTGGACACTCGGTAAACTAGGCAGTTTTCTAAAAAAAAAAAGAATACTCTATGTTTGTCGAGTATCAGGATCCGGGCACTCGGCAAACTAGATCCGACACTCTGCAAACAAGATGTTTGCCGAGTGCTAGGATCCGGGCACTCGGCAAAACCGATCTGGCACTCGGCAAACAGGTCTAACACTCGGCAAACAATACGATAAGAAGACTTGTCTGCCCTTCCCGACTGTCACTCACACACACACACACCCGCCCGCGTGCGCCCCGCCCGCATGCAACCCGCCGCGCCCCGACCCCGCCCA
>BCLF01000042.1:234578-250152 GCA_001602275.1 Zoysia japonica
GCGCCACACCCCGACCCGCCCCGGCCGCCGCCACCGTGCCTCGGCCACCTCAGGTGAATTTTTTTCCATGTTATGGTTGTTGAACACGTTGTTGGCGCAAGCGAAGTGGTGGTGGTGGTGCTAGTCATCATGTCGCGAGCGAGGTGGTGATGGTGATGGTAGTCTGTATGTCGCGAGCGAGGTGGTGATGGTGGTAGTTGCTATGTCGCGAGCGAGGTGGTGGTGGTGGTCGCCAAGACGAGCGTGGTGATGGTGGTGGTGGTAGACGCTATGGTCGCTATGGCGCGAGTGAGGTGGTGGAAAGGGAGGAACAGCTGTGAAAGACAGTGTATTAGATGCTCAACATTGACGCTATTATTTTTCTTTTTTTTTTGCAAGAGAGACATAATTGCATCGTCCTCGACTTGTCACTTTGCAGGACAGCAAGCTGAGACATAAAAAATCTTTTTTCGTATCATGTTCATAGATCACGTAACCTAGTTAGGCGTCTCCCGTTCGAAACATATACGGTTGAAAATATGCAGATCTTTGCATATCTATAACCGTATCTGTTTGGAATTGTCCACGTTTTTTGGACAGTTCGAGGATGCGTAGATGGGGTTAGTTTCCACGGTATACTCCTATTCGAGACAGAGTTTCGACATCACCTCCCTGTTGTGACCGGATACACAATCTCCCTTGCAGGACGTGTATTCTGGTCACAGTTGGGAGGTGCTGTCGAAATTCTGTCTCGGATAGAAGTAGAGCATGCAAACTAATCTCATCTACGCATCCTCATGTGAGATTAGGGCCTATCTTCACCTATTAGATAGTACAAACATCATCTAGATGCAATTCATTTTTATATCACTCGCTGATATGTCAGAGGATGGACGACCGTGAGTGGATGTACACGGGCCGCTTAAGTTAGGGTTTGTTGACCGATGAATGGATTGAGAAGACCGATGCTTTCCTAGAACTAGCATTTGCCAAGGTTAAAGGAGCGCCTGCCACTTGGTGTCCTTGCAGCAGATGTGCGAACATGCGTCGATAAACAAAGGTGGTCATGGGTAAATATCTTTGCAAGAATGGATTTACGGTAGATTACACCCGATGGATCTACTATGGTAAAGCCGATCGTATGAGAGACGAGGTCGTGAGACAACGAGTCGAGGATTATGATGTTGATGGCGAGGTAGAAGACATGTTAAATGACTATCATGAAGCATACTTCACTGAAGGAGGTAGGGAGAAGCAGCCAGAGGCAACTGCAAAGGCGTATTACGACACGTTGACTGCGGCACAGAAACCCTTTCACGCCCGGAAAAAGGTTTCTCACCTGGATGCCATTAGACGCCTAATGGCTGTAAAGTCCCAGTTTAGCCTGAGTCGAGACGCATTCGATGTTATGTTGACAGTTTTTGGCAGCATACTTCCTGAAGATCACATTCTGTCAAATAACATGTATCAGGCACGAAAAATCCTTCGTGCACTTAAGATGCCATATGAGCAGATACATGCTTGTCCGAAGGGGTGCATCTTATTTAAGAAAGAACACGCGGAAGCAAAGTACTATGCAAAAGTGTGGATCCTCTAGGTTCCTGGAGGTAGACTCTGGTGATGGTCATAAGAGGCAGCTCCCGATACCCATGAAAATCTTACGGTACCTTCCGTTCATATCGAGGATCCAACGACTATACATGACCGAGGAATCCACGAAACAGATGACGTGGCATAAAAATGGACGTCGATACAATCCTGAGAAGCTAGTACATCCTTCTGATGGTGAAGCATGGATCCATTTTGATGTGATTCATCGTGACAAAGCTTTAGAGGCTCGAAATGTACGTATTGCGCTGGCAACAAATGGGTTCAATCCTTATGGAATTATGGCTGCCCCATATACTTGTTGGCCCGTGTTCGTCATCCCCCTCAATTTACCCTCGGGCGTCCTCTTTCAACGACAGAACATATTCTTGTCGTTGATAATTCCTGAACACTCGGGGAATAAAATGAGTGTGTTCATGGAGCCTGTGATTGATGATTTGCTCCATGCTTTGGAGGAAGGGGTCTGGACGTATGACCGAGCTACAAAGAGGAACTTTAAAATGCATGTTTGGTACCACTACTCCCTGCATGACTTCTCGGCGTATGGGATATTCTGCTGTTGATGTGTTCACGGGAAGTTCTCATGCCCAGTATGCAAGGCAGCTCTGCAGTTTATTTGGTTGAGAAAGGGTGGCAAGTATTCTTCGTTTGACAAACATCGACAATTCCTCCATCTTGACCATCCATTCAGATGAGACATCAAGAACTTTACGAAAGGTGTCGTAGTTACAGAGCTTGCACCGCAGATGATGACAGGCGCCGTAGTTCGTGCTCAAATAGATGCTCTCGAGGTCAGTGAACAAGAATGTGGTTTTGTGGGATATGGTGAGCAACATGCCTGGACTCAGAAGTCGAGCTTGTGGAGGCTCCCCTATTTTGATGACATTCTACTTTCACATAACATTGATGTAATGCACACTGAAAAGAATGTTGTCGAGGCACTTTGGGCAACAATCATGGACATTCCTGATAAGACAAAGGACAACGTTAAGGCTAAAGTGGATCTGGCAATGTTATGCGATAGACCAAAACAAAAAATGGCGCCTCCTAGAGGCGGCAAGTCATGGAGGAAGCCTAAGGCTGAATTCGTCCTGAAGAGGCCTCAAAGGAGGGAAGTACTAGAATGGTTCCAAACTTTAATATTTCCTGATGGGTATGGATCGAAAATGAGGAGGGGAGTGAACTTATCTACTATGCGAATCAATGGTCTAAAGAGTCATGACTACCACATATGGCTTGAGCGGCTTCTTCCTGTGATGATTCGAGGCTATGTCCCTGAGCACGTCTGGCTAGTGCTGGTAGAGTTGAGCAATTTCTTCTGTCACCTTTGTGCTAAGGAGTTATCTCGGACCGTGATTGCAGACATGGAGAGATTGGCACCTGTGTTGCTCTGTAAGTTGGAGAAGATCTTTCCACCGGCTTCTTCAATCCGATGCAGCATTTGATTTTGCACCTCCCGTACGAGGCACGAATGGGGGGCCTGTGCAGGGCCGTTGGTGCTATTCAATTCAGAGATGTCAAAAGATTCTTCGAACTAAATGTAAAAATAAATGCAAAATTGAAGCTTCCATTGCAGAGGCATACATTCTAGAGGAGGTGTCAAACTTCACAACAAAATACTCTTGTGACAACCTTCCTAGCGTGCATAACCCAACCGCTCGTTACAATGCGGGTGAAGACGAATCGAACCTCAGCATTTTTCGAGGGCAACTCGGAAGTGCAAGTGATACGGCCCATAAGACCTTGAAACACGAAGAGTGGTGCAATATTATGCTATATGTGTTGACCAACCTTTTCGAAGTGGAGCCGTACATGCAGAAATTTTATCATCAATTCTGGCGTGAATCAAGGGAACCTACCTACATCAAGGGAACCTTTTTGAAGTGGAACCGATGCGTCTATGAGTGCCGAGTTGAGATAGGTCGCCGACAGCTGTGCCTGTAGGGTCAGGTCATTTACCGGTTATGACGTGAATGGATATCGCTTTCACACAACAAAACATGAGCATAGTCGGCCCAATCGAAGAACGACAAATACTGGAGTTTTTACGCAAAGCCTTGATGGGGTCGAGTATTATGGAAGAATTAAAGAAATATATGAACTCACGTTTCATGGTTGCAAACCTCTTAATCCTGTCATATTCAAATGCCATTGGTTTGATCCTAAAGTAGTGAGACGGAACCCTAATCTTTGGATTAGTCGAAATTTGACAGTCATCCGTCTTACCAAGAGACGATGTCTATATTGTGGCTCAACAGGCCACACAAGTTTATTATCTCTCATACCCGTGCCAAACCGACGACAGTCTTAAGGCTTGGGATGTTGTGTACAAGGTATCTCCACACGGTAAATTACCGGTCCCAAACAATGAAGATTACAACATAGACCCAAACACATATGACATAGAGTTCTTTCAAGAAAATGGGCTAGAAGGTACTTTTGAGATAGACCTAACCGAAGCGATCGGAATGGAAGTAGACAATGAAAGGGCTATCGACGAGGACGCTGGAGATGAGTTTCATAATGTGAAGGACTTAGAATTACTTAAGCGATTACATTTAGGCAATGACAGTGATGACACCATTCCTCCTTCGAAGTACGGGCACGATTATATTGACATTGGTGATAGTGATAATGAGACTTATGATCCAACTAATCTCGATTATGATGATTATTTTTAATACATGTATGATCCGTACTAATAATTAATTTTCATTTTTTAATACTAGTTTATTTTCTAATTTTCTTTTTTGCATCTCATTCTAAGTACATTTTGTTTATCTGTGCTAATTGGTTTACTCTTTTTAATTGCAGGTGATTGGGCAAAGATGATGGGCGGTTTCAGAAAGGTAAAATCGCTGTACAAAAGAGGTTCTGATGAAGCTGAGGGGTCCAGCAGCAAGGGTCGAGGAAAGGGTGGAGGCAGAGGTCGAGGGAGAGGCAAGGCACCTGTAGCTCCACCGTCGCCTGTACCTCCATCGTCGCCCGAGGAGGAGGAGCAGGAGCAAGATGAGGAGCAGGAGGAGCAGGAGCAGGATGACAAGCAGGAGGAGCAGGAGGAGGCGACAGGGGGTTCAGCTTCCTCTGGAACGTCGGGTGTTTGGTTGCGAGGTCCCTCTACCCTCCCGACCCGACCGATACCTCGTGAGAGACGCCCGCTAATTCGACCTCCTGGTGCTAGGTAAGTAACTTAATAAGTTGTCATTTATTTTCCATTTGATATGTTGATAATCACAATAGAAACTAATAATTTATCTTAATCACTTGGGCAGAGATTGGATGCTTGTGGCTGCAGGTGATCATAAACGCCATGTCAATGGCATCCTTGGTCTTTTGTGCAGGCTACATTTTTCGGGCCTGGTTGTGTATGACGGAGGGCATGAGCCGGCCTACACATGGGACCATTACATCGCCTTTCCCGATGTACTAGATCGGGATGGCAGAGTCTTTCGCAACAAGACGAAGCGGGTGACGGCTGAGCTGTGGGTAAGTATTCCTCGCACTACATTTAGTTTTTATTTGACATTGCTAAATAATGACTGGATACATCGCGTCTATATGCAGGATTTCTTCAGATGCCAGGACAGATACGAGGCTAAGGCGGCTGCTGTGGCTCACAAGGCCTGTGTCAAGCTCGTCAAGGACATGCATTACGAGGCTCGCGTTCAAGCCATTGTAACATACCATGCTACGTACATTGACACGAAGATCACCAAATGTCAAGCAAGAACCATGACGATGACTCGGGAAGAATACCTGCAGGTAAATATAAAACATTAATACTGCTTTCTTCTGAGATTTAGTACGCTTAATTTGATCTTCTTATATGTCATATACTTAATGACGTGTAGGTGCCTCCGTGGTGGTGCGCCCAGCATCTCCAGTGTTGGGAAGAGATGGTGAATAAGTGGTGCGCCGCCGAGTCGGAGGAGACGCACAACGCTTGCCGGGAGCGTCGTTTGATGATGCCAGGTGCACCACACCATCAAGGCAACCTAAGCCTCGACGAATACGCGGCTAGATGGGTACGCGAATTCATTTCTTTATTATAACGCTCAATTCTGCATAATTTCTACTCATCTTGCTATTTTTTCGCAGTTCTCGTCACATGGTGGCCAGTCTTGCTCCCAGTTCAAGGCATGGGCTTTGGCCCACAAGGGCAAGGCGACGTCTGACGTCGACTACAACCCAAAGGACCCGCCCTCGGCGTATAGCAATGCGACCGTCCACAGTCGCCTCAGTGAGTACACTGAGATGGCAAGAGAGGTCCATGGGCAAGAATATGATCCGAGCACCTAGGACCTTGATGGAGAAGTCGTCATGAGGGTAGGAGGAGGCAAGAAGCACGGGCGGTACTGGATTGGCGACAACACACTCGACACGGCCAGTACCCCCACTCTCTCTCAGATTCGAGCAAGGAGTACAAGTTCAAGCCCGGCCATACGCCCACAACCAGCCACTGCACAGTCTCAAATGGAGGCACTCCAGGTTACTTCTGTTTTATTCGTCGTTCTTTGATTTTTACATACCTTTGCTTTGCATTGTAACATTGAGGTGCAATATTGTACGCCGAGCTGACAGAAAAGAGGAGGTTAAGGGAGGAGATGGCGGCGAGGATGGAGGCAGATCGGTAGAGGCAAGAGGCCGAGCGGCAGAGGATGGAGCAGATGTTCCATTGGATGCAAAGTCTTAGCGAGAGGATGGGTCAACCTCTGCCACCGGGGCTAATTCCTCCTCCATCTCCTCTGCAACTACTCCTGTGAGTATGAATGTTTTAAGTTGCTTGTTTCGACTTTAAATCTTGTCTAACATATGCAATCTTTTCTCCTTTGTACAGAATCAATCAGCGGCATCGAATCAATCGCCTCATACGCCGCAGTGGTCTCGTAGTTGATCTGTGTGTGAAGCTATTGGACTATGTGTGAAGCTATTAGAATATAATAGATGTTTATTGTGTTTTGTGTGAGACTTGTTTATATAAACTGCCTGTGATGTGATTTATATTTTTTTTGCTATATAAATTACCTGTGATGTGATCTATATGTTTGTGGTTTATATAAACTGCCTGTGATGTGATATATGTGTGATTTTAGCTAATTTTAACATTTCAAAAACATATTCTGCCGAGTGCCCCAGATTTTGCCGAGTGTCTGGGTAAAAACACTCGGCAAATACTAAGATTTTGCCGAGCGTGAGCCTGGCACTCGGCAAACAAAAAGAGTTTCCCGAGTGTCACATTCAGGCACTCGGCAAAGTCTCCGTCACTGTTTTCTGTCCGTTCGGTCTACTTTTTTTGCTGAGAGTCTAAAGGGCACTCGGCAAAGCTTTTACCGAGTGCCCGACAAAAAACACTCGGCAAATGGCTCTTTGCCGTCAAAAGATAGGCCGAGTACCTTATGCCGTGGGTGGCACTCGACAAACACTTTGCCGAGTGTTTTTGGCCTTTTGTCGAGTGCCCTTAGCACTCGGCAAACAGGGGCATTCCGGTTGTGTAGGATCATTTGTTTGTAACCCTTCCTTGTATACCATGTTGTATATCAATATAAATACAGGCCAATCCCTGTGGGGAGTTTTGCGACAAAATATTTCAGTTAACTGTCAAGTGTGGAAGACATTTCAAAATGCTCAAGTGAGGGAGACACTTAAAAAATGATCAGGTATGATATGGGCTATAATCAACACGCCAAAGCTCATACAGACCCAGTGGTGTTGACTATTGATCTATCCAAGGAACTCCCATGTACTACTCCATGTACACTTCTAAGTAGTACTTCTTAATTTCCATATTTATTATTAAAGATGGGTTTTCCAATCTGTCTCTAATAACTTGATATCATAGACATGTTTCTCGATCCACGTCTCCATTTACTTTACATCAGAGACGGGTTATTCAATCTGTATCTCTAATAACTTCACATCAAAGATGGGGTTTTCAATCCGCATCTCTAATGACTCCACATTAGAGACATGTTTTTCAATCCGTGTCCCTAATAACTTCATATCAGAGATGAACTTTTTAAATGTGTCCCTAATCACTTCTGGCCCCAGGAAATGAAAGATGAAGTGTATTCAGCACCATTTCCTATTCAGAAAAATACATAGAATGCCCTAGATGTAACATGCCTGAGTGTTCAAGTGTGAGACACACTTCTGAAGTGGTCAAGTGTGGGAGACATTTCAAAATGCTAAGTGAGGGAGACACTTAAAAATCATGCCTCAGGAAATGAAAGATGAAGTGTATTCAGCACCATTTCCTATTCAGAAAAAATACGTAGAATGCCCTAGATGTAACATGCCTGAGTGCTCAAGTGTGAAACGCACTTCTAAAGTGGTCAAGTGTGGGAGACATTTCAAAATGCTGAGTGAGGGAGACACTTAAAAATCATGATATACGAGATGGGCTATAATCAACACGCAAAAGGTCATACAGACCCAGTACAGACAACTTCCAAGCTTTTACGTACTCCGATGTACTACTCCATGAACAACTTCTGAGTGCTTCTTAATTTGTGTCGCTGGCTGGCGACGGTGGCCGATCGAGCAGGGGTCGGTCCATCGGTGCTGGATCGATGGCAAGGGATTGAGGCAAGTGGGTGGGACCATGTGGTGTGCGACGTCGAGAACGATAGCCATGTGGACCAGGAGGTGCAGCGGCTGATGCACACAAGTGGTTGAGCCGCTCGTGACTGCTAGTAACTTTTTCCGTAGGTGTACGTGCCGTGAAGCACAAAATCGCACGGTGTACAGATCACGGTGCACACGTGTATTTTTTTATTTTAAAATATTAACACTGTTAAATTTTAACACTGATTTTGATAATCGTAAAGCGTAGTGCACACAAGTCCATGATGCGGGAGCACTGCCTGGGTACATTCAGCCACGAAATGAACTGCTGAACTGATGCTGAAGGGTAACGCTCCCGAAGGGCCTCCGGAAGCTGTGACGCAACGTCGCTTTCATCCGCATCAAAAGCCGATTTCCGGGAACAGTACCCAACTCCAGTTTAAACAGCGCCGGCAGCCAGCGCAGCGACGAATGGCGCCGACGTCCACATCTACAGATTTGTGGGCCCGACTCAGCTGAGCGTTCCCTGCGTGATGGAACTGTTTCGAGCCTTCCTTCTATTTTGTTGCCAGTTTCCTGAAATTGAGCCGTGAACTCGTGAACTCTAGAAACTGAATGTAGCCAGAATATATTTCTGAGCAATTAACAGAAGGCAATCTGAAATGTTTTCTAGGACTTCTTACTGCTACTAACAGTAACATTTTATGAGGAAACTCATACTCTCTCCGTCCCAAATTATAAATTATTTTAGCCTTCTCAAATTATAAATCATTTTCACTTTAAAAAAAATTTCTCTTTCCAATACTCTACTCTATCACTCTTCTCTTTGTTTTCAGAATATCTTATTTTTTTTACTTTTTTAATTCTCATATTCAACTCAAAATGACTTATAAAACAGGACGGAGGACATAACTCAAACCGATCTGTAGGAGCAGTGCAGTCAGATTCATTCTGTTAACAATTTTCTAGTACTACTAGTAACCATCGGTGGCAAAATGTGTCGTGAGTGCAATACGTATAGTACACTGTCCCATTTGTACTTTGAAGCTACAATAGTATGGCTCTCTGAATTCCCCATGCGTTCTCCAGTTGATATTACAACTGCTGGAAACTTATCGCTCCTTGTCATTTTGGAGTGTTCAGTAGGCTAGCAAAGCAAAGCATTTAAGGATTTCTTTTTATTGAGACTAGCGCCAGGTTACATAGGAGATCATGTGGTGAAGTAGCTAAATTATAGCAAAATAAGCTCCTCGAAGAAGTAGAATAGCTCAAAAAAAAAGTCGAGGTAAACTTAATGAGTTCATGATTGTCGCAATTTAGAGTTGAAAAGAATTATCTTCCTAGCTTAAAAGTTTAGATAGTCTGTTTAGTTTTTGTAATGTTTTTTGTTTTCTATTCCTTTATTTTTATCTATTAATATATTTTATTCAGTAGGGCTCTACCCTTCTGTTATTTCAAAAAAAAAAAAGTTGACATAAAATGCTCTTGAATCTATTTATTCCATACGCAAAAAGACTGCTCTGTAAGAACTAAAGCCATATAGGAGTAGATTCTCTTCGCTGGTCCATATATATACAACCGTCGTTGCCCAGGATCAGGAGTCGGCCTCGCCGCGCTGAGTTATGGTGATTTCCGACAGCTGATCACTACTGGCCTTAGGAACCTGCTGAAACAATCTGATTATCGTTCTGTTGGAGAAGATAAAGTTCAGTTGAGATAACATTCAGAGATGTAACAAATAGAACTAAATATTGTTGAGATCGTGATAGATGAGATCATTGTAACAAATTCTGTTATATAGTAGTTGTAATCAGGATATATAAATACAAGAGCTCCGAAGAGGCTCATTATTATCCTGTCTAAACATTCTTTCATGGTACCAAGAGCCAACACCATCTACCTTCCGCAATCATGTCAATCAACTCCAGCACCTCGAGCTCACAAATCTCATTCAATGAATTCCACAGCATTAAGTTGACTCGCGAAAATTTTCTTGCATGGAGAGCGCAGTTGATGCCCTACTTGCGTGGCAAGAAGCTAGTAGGATTTATCGATGGATCGGAAAAAGCTCCAGTCAAGACCATCGTTCAGGGAACAGGCGACGCAGCATATGCCATGACGAACCCTGATTATACCATCTGGTATGAAAAAGATCAGATGGTTCTCGGCGCTCTACTAACCTCCATGACAGAGGAGGTTCTGAATCTAGAGGTGACCTGTACCACCGCTGCTGAGGTATGGACAACATTGGAGACTACAATTGGATGCCGATCGCAAGCAAAGGCAATGCAGCTCCACATTCAACTTGCAAGTCTTCAGAAGAAAGGTTTGTCCATGGTTGATTATTTCCAGAAGGTGAAAGCCATTGCAGATACTCTAGCTGCAATTGGAGAATCACTAAAGGAGCAAGAAATAATTGCGTACATGCTTACTGGGCTTGGACGTGATTATGATTCATTGGTCACATCTATTACAACTCGCGAGAATCCTATGAGCCTGAGTGAGCTGTACACACACCTTCTCAGCTATGAACTCCGTCAAGAACACAATAACAACTTGATGCAGATCACTGCAGCCCTCTCTTCAAATCAGGCACAACGCTCTGGAAATCAGAGTGGTCGTGGACAAGGCAGTCGAGGTCGTGGTCAGAATTCAAATCAAGGCAGAGGCCGCAGTTCAAGAGGACGTGGTCGTGGAAACTCTGCATCAAACAACAAACCCACATGTCAGCTATGCGGCAAAATTGGTCATGTTGCATTGCGCTGCTGGTACAGGTTTGATGAGAGTTATCAAGCTGAAGTACAACATTCAGCCAATGCTGCTGCTGTGGGCTACACTGTCGATACAGATTGGTATGCTAACAGTGGTGCTACTGATCACATTACCAGTGATTTAGATCGGTTGACAATACGGAACCGCTACAAAGGTGGAGATAGGTCGGAGTCTCCAGTGGCACAGGTTTGCATATTTCACATATTGGTCATTCTGTTCTTACTGGTTATAATCGTCCTATCCACCTCAAAAATGTCTTGTGTGTTCCTGACATCAATAAAAATCTCTTGTCAGTTCACAAAATTGCCTCTGACAACCATGCATTCCTTGAGTTTCATCCTCTTTTCTTTCTCATAAAGGACCAAACCACGAAGGAAATTCTTCTTGAAGGACCAAGTCGAGGTGGCCTCTACCCATTAAGATCTGCAAGACGTCCATGTGCTTCAGCCAAATTGTCTTTAGCAATGCTCAAGATCTCTATGGAGAGATGGCACAAGCGCCTCGGTCACCCCTCACTTCCAGTCATACAAAGCATTCTTAGATCAAATAATATTCCCTAGAGTCAAATAAAGTCGAGTCAGTCTGTAATGCTTGTCAACAAGCCAAAATTCATCAGTTTCCCTTTAACTCTTCTGCTAGAGTGTCCACCAGTCCCCTAGAACTCATTCACTCAGATGTATGGGGCCCTACTGTTGAATCAGTAGGTGGTTTTCAATATTATATAAGTTTCATTAATGATTTTAGTCGTTATACTTGGATTTATCTCATGAAACACAATCTGATGATGAACACATATTCTTGCACTTTCAAAAACATGTTGAGGGCTTGCTAAACTCCAAAATTAGATCTGTTCAAATAGATTGGGGTGAAGAATATTAGAAACTCAATCAATTCTTCTCGACCATGGGCATATCTCATCGTGTCTCCTGTCCTCACACCCATCAACAAAACGGTCTTGCTGAAAGGAAACATAGACACATTGTTGAAAGCGGCCATGCTCTTCCATCTCAAGCAATCTTGCTTGTTCATTTTTCGAATGAGGCTTTCTTGACAGCTTGCTATCTTATAAACTGGTTGCCCAGTCGGGTGATTGAAAATCAAACACCAATTTTCAGGCTGTTAAAGGTTCAGCCAGACTGCTCTTTTCTGAAAACCTTTGGGTGTGCCTGCTGGCCCAACTTGAGACCATATAGTACTCGAAAACTTGCATTCAAATCCTTGCCGTGTTTTTTTAGGCTACAGTGCCCAACACAAGGGTTATATATATATATATATATATATATAGAGAGAGAGAGAGAGAGAGATGTTACTTTTGATGAGAATGTTTTTCCCTTCTCAACTTATCAACAACCACCTACTCTGCTAATCCTGAATCTGTACCGATATAGCCTAACCAACCAGTTTTAACAGTTGATCAACTTGTGTCAAATGCATTACCTGTTGCTACTAACAATATTGATCATGTCTCTGAGATGTCAGCTGCAGGAGGGGGTGTTTTAGCAACTGAATGCATGGGGAAAATACTGAGCACAACTTTGAACAGAGCTCTGAAAACTGCTCTGAAAATATTCAGATCGATAATAGAGTTGACCACTCTGAAATAGCACCTATACAACAGATAGCACCAGATGCTGGAAATACAAGTTTAGATTCTACAAGACCGAGAACCAGGCTTCAAAATAACATTGTGAAGCCAAAACAGTTTAATGATGGAACTGTCAGGTATCATGGTGCTTTCTCAGCTCATACTTGTGAACCTAGTGATTACAGAATAGCTTTAGCAGATCCTAAATGGAAACAAGCTATGGATTTGGAATATGAAGCACTGATCAAAAACCAAACATGGAAGATAGTACCAGTTCACAACAAACAAAATTTGATTGATTGCAAGTGGGTTTTCAAGATCAAGCAAAAATCAGATGGCACTATTGAGAGGTACAAGGCTAGACTGGTTGCTAAAGGCTTTCATCAAAGATATGGAATTGATTATAGAGACATATTCAGTCCAGTGGTCAAAACATCAACAATTCGTTTGGTTCTGTCAGTTGCAGTTTCAAGAGGTTGGGAGTTGAGACAAATTGATGTGCAAAATGCTTTTCTGCATGGAGTACTAAAAGAAGAAGTATCTATGACTCAACCTCCAGGATATGAAGATCAGAAGAATCTTCAGTTTGTATGCAAATTACAGAAAGCATTATATGTTTTAAAATAGACCCCTAGAGCCTGGTATTTGAGATTCAGTGAAAAAGCAGAAATTGGGGTTTGTACCTTCAAAGGCAGATACGTCATTGTTTATTTTCAACAGAGATGGCATCATTATTTATATGTTTGTTTATGTTGATGACATTATTATTGTGAGTTCCAAGAAGACTGCTACACATAAACTACTCAATCAGCTTGCAACAGAATTTGCCATCAAAGATTTAGGAGAACTCAACTGCTTCCTAGGAGTTGAAGTTACTAAATGTTCAAATGGGATTCTACTCACAAAAGAAGTATATGACTGATCTGCTGCAAAAGAACAATATGTTCAATTGCAAAGAATTAGTTACACCGATGTCAAGCACAGATAAGTTATCTAAAGGACAAGGAAAGCCACTTGATGAAGATGGAGTATTTCGGCATAGAAGTACAGTTGGGGCACTGCAATATTTAACATTGACTAGATCTGACATAGCTTATGCCGTTAACAGGGTACGTCAGTTTCTACAGCAGCCAACTGATGTTCATTGGAGCGCTGTCAAAAGGATACTCAGATATGTTAAAGCAACATTAACATGTGGACTAAAAATACAGCACTCAAATTCTCTGCTCATTAGTGCTTTCTCTGATGCAGACTGGGCAAGATGTCCTGAGATAGGAGATCAACCGGTGGGTTTGCAATATATCTTGGACCAAATCTTGTATCTTGGTGTTCAAAGAAACAACCCACAGTATCACGTTCAAGCACAGAAGCAAATATAAAGTTTTGGCAAAAGCTACTGTAGAAGTCATTTGGGCTCAATATGTTTTAAAGGAACTAGGTATTGTTCAATCAAGGTCACCATGCTTGTGGTGTGATAATCTTGGAGCCACTTACTTGACTGTAAATCCAGCTTTCCATGGGCGCACTAAACATATTGAAGTTGATTTTCATATTGTAAGAGAAAGGGTGGCTCAAGGATTACTTGATGTCAGGTTTATTTCTTCATCTGATCAGGTAGCTGATATTTTAACTAAAGCACTGCCACAACGAAATCATGATCGATTGTGTAACAATCTCAACCTACAAAGTGGTTGAGATTGAGAGGGGATGTTAAACAATCTGATTATCGTTCTGTTGGAGAAGATAAAGTTTAGTTGAAGTTCAGTTGAGATAACATTCAGAGATGTAACAAATTCTGTTATATAGTAGTTTTAATCAGGATATATAAATACAAGAGCTCCGAAGAGGCTCATTATTATCCTGGCCTAAACATTCTTTCACCTGCCTCCTGCACAAATGAAAGGTAAAGTGTAATTTTACACATTTGAACACATTTTTTTAATAAGATAAATGGTCACTGATGATGTTAAAAATCAACGATAATAACAATTTAAGAACAGATGGAGTATTCAGAGCATTTTCTGTTCAGAGAAAGATATAGAAATAATGTACTCGGTTGATCTAAATATAAAATGCCCCGGGCAACCAATTGAGTTCGATGGCTAAAAGTTAAACACCGAGTGTTAAGTGTGTGAGACACTTAAAAATGGTCAAGTGTGGGAGACACATGAAAATGATCAAGTGTGGGAGACATCTAACAAGTGAGGGAGACAGTTAAAAACTTAACATATGAGATGGGCTTATCTTCCATTCATGAAAACGTCCGAATGCTGAAGGAGCAGGCTTGTGACAACATACTAACCAAATACTAGCATAAATTATTCAAAACATACCTATTGCACGACAGCACAAGACATGCCTGTTGAGGAACCCTGACTATTGACTACCCGTTGAGGTAGATCACCTGGTCACCCACCGACTCGATGCGAGGCCTCTCGTTCGGGCGGTCCGGCTGCACACAGGATACCAATTTATGCGACAAAGAGCGGCATATATATCAAATTCCAAAAATGCGGGCTAAAAGAACCTTATAACATCACTTGTGACTAGCTAGCTAATAGAAGTAAAAATAATATACTCCATCTATTTTTAAGTTATTGACATTGGTAGCTTTTAACATTAATTTTGATCATTCGTCTTATTTAAAAAATTTATACAAATAATAAAATTTGAAATAATTATCTGTATGCCTCTGGTTTTGAATTAAAATGTCGGTATACTCTCATAAATTACAATTTGTTTCATTGCACCTGTATTTCGAAATTGAAGTTTCCGTTTGCCTTGTTTTCTTATTCCGTCACTTCCTGTTAGGTTGTCGTTAAAAAAAAAAGAAGAAAACACTGAAAGGGACGATATTACCCTCGTCCATGAACTTAGCTGAACTCATCTCTCCTCGACACCACTCGCAGGCAAGCTTCAAAATTTCTCCCCAAACGCTAATATCCATACCGGCGGCGGCGGGCCTGCGTGAGGCGGCCAGCACGGCGCGTCTGCGTGGGGCGGCCAGGGCCGGGGCAGCCCATCGGTTGCAGCGCGCCCCTGCGTGGGGCGGCCAGGGCCGGGGCA
>BCLF01000042.1:250779-284982 GCA_001602275.1 Zoysia japonica
GGCGCGTGCAGCAGAGCGGCCAGGGTGCGCGTGGTCGGGGCGGCGCCTGCAACGGCGTGGCCGGGGCGGCGCCTGCAGCGACGCGCGAGGCCAGTGCGGCTTCTGCATCGGGGCGCCAGGCAGCGCACCACGGTCTACGGGGAGGAGCAGCGACACTTCAAGGGGAGCCAGAGGGCGACGCATTTTGATTCATCGACGCTGGTTCATCGGCATACTGATTTGCTTGATGTTTCAAGCAATTTTGGATCTGCTTTGCTTGCTAGAACGTGTGTTCTATTGCTGCTACTTTGTTGTGCAAGTTTGGATGTACGAAGATTTTAGAAACTGTTTTTTTTTCCATGTTCTTACTGTATTATTTTGCTGGAACTATGAAATTCTCAGTTTTGGTTATTCAAATATTTTTCAACTTTATTATGCATAACTTTTGTGTTGCACGTGGTTAATGGTAAAAAATTTGTTTTTTTACATAACAGATCTATTTGTGCAAATAATTAGTTAGGGTATAATAGTTTTTTTTCTTCAGTTTTTAACACCATTAACTCACTGTTATAAACCAGAAGCAACTTGATACTCAAATTCAAAAAAACAGAGGCAAATTGACTATTACGAATGAAAGCAGAATGAAAGGAAGGGCACTAGCGCGAGACTAAGATCAAAGGGAAAAAAAGGGTAAAGGCCAGTGTCTCAATTCTCTCATTTCGGCCTGGATTGGGCTTTCTACCTGGGCGGAGATCGCTGGGTCTGTTTATCACATCGAGGGCCCATGCTTTCTGTTCCCTCCAGAGTCCCCGAGTGGCGACTGCGATGGTAGAGTAGCCTTGCAAATCATATATATATTATAATCAAGTCACGTCGACTAAACATGACATGAATATCGACACATGTTGACCTTACGACATGTCACGTGTCAAAGGCCATTTCAAACTGCCAACTAAAGATACTCGATCATATTGCATATAATTTTAATATTCTCCGATATGCATTTCAATGTTCAAGATCAATATGCATATCGCTAAGCCACGTTTGTAACAACCATTATCACAAAGCATAAGTAGAGAGCAAAATTAAAAGCTGCATTATGTTGTCTTAACTTAAATATTTACAACCAAAATAAGGGTTTGAGCTCAACGAAGCTCTATAATTAGCAACATGAACAAGAGCATCATTAGGTGAAGTGTGTGGCTCTTGCTCAAGAGAACAACGCAGCAGAAAACCAACCAAAAGTCCTAAGTGCTCATTCTCTAAGCACCAACTACTCCTGTCCATCACCATATCCGGAAGGATAGAAGTACCCAAACCCGAGCTCGTCCTCACCTGCAAAACTCATCAAGCAGCATCTTGAGTACGAATGTACTCAGCAAAACTTACACTTATTCAAGTAGTATGTACTTTGACTTTAGACAAGAATAAGCTATAGGATAACATTTTGCATAAAAGTATTAGCTTTGTATAATAAATAAATTGTAAACTTTAATATAAGTGAAACTATAAGAGCGACGCTGCCATACCAACAATAAAGAATGAGTAACGATTCATAAGCTCACATATCACAATATCTTTCAGACCACAACTAGGGAATCATACCATGATGCTGCTGTTGTACCAAAGCTTGGTCATAACTGAGACCGCAGCAATTCGAATTGTTTTTACACTTTGCAAGGGAGTACATCTTTACCCACACGTCACAAGACCACCGGCCATACAACCCGTCGAAAGTAGGTAGTGATTTGGTGTGACAACCCATTTTAAATACGCTCCGACTATTTACACAGGTGTTTGGTCAAGGCGAGTTGGTCGCACCAGGCTCTTATGGGGTCATCTCTAGCACCTCCTACACTCTCAAACTCGCAAGCCAAATAGTCGCAGCTAGATAAGAAAGAAAGCTTACCTATCTATTATTTTAGCATGTGAATGTACGAAGAGTGCCAAATACAAGGAACACTTCATCAGGCAATTTCTCCTAAACCAAACTATAACCAACATTTATCTTTTAATAAGCATGGTCAATTCTTCCCAATTAAACTTCTATATCGCGCAAATAATGGTGACCTTCTATTGTTCGACTTCTACCGTTTAAATTGAAGCCACCCTAAGCAATACCGTAAAACCAACTTCTAGACCTACCCAACTCATCACAAGGTAGGGTGATAACAAAGAGCAAGTAAGGTAATGTAACAATTAGGATAGCAGATACCTTACCTAATGCCGGACTAATGCAATCATATTATTTAACTGAACATAACGATTTAAGACATATCCAAAAAGGGTTAAGATATGCAGGATGCTTGCTTTGAGTTACAGGTTCTTCGCTCTCAAACGCTTGCTTCGCTGCACCCTCCGAACCACCAACGTCACTCTCCGGTAGCTCACCTTCTAAACAGCAGAAGATGCACCAAATGAATGACATGACAATAATATGAAATGAGGTGCAAATGCCATAAAAATTTGTAGAAATAAAGTTCATTGAGTCATGATTGCAATGCAAAAAGAATGACTTGATTTGAGCAAGATTTGATCCATAAATGAGCAAAACAGTGCAGCTGGTCAAGAAATAGTGATTATGACCTTTAATCACTATTAAATTAGAAACTAATTATTATACTCTGTTTTTGGGCAGGACAATATTTTTAGTGCGTAAGATAACAGAGAGAGGAATCCAATGAAATAAATTTCACAACAAACGGAGGTCGGATGATTTTTTTATGAATTTTATAAGGTGGCAAAATCGGGCCGAACCAGAGGGGTCAAACAGGAGGTCGGGAAAAGGGTCGGAAAAGGTCGGACAGGGGTCGGTAAGGGTTGGAAAAGAGTCAAAAAGGGTCGAACAGGTCAGAAAAGGGTTGGAAAGCGTCAGACAGAGGTCGATAAGGGTCGGGAAGAGGTCGGAAAGGGGAGGAAGATCACTTTGGTGATGAAAGTTAAGGTTCAGAACCTAAATAGAGATATTAGACGCGTAATACCTCCTAAAAACTCTATTTTAGATGCTCAAAGTGACATGCAACAAGTTAGATGAAAGAATCATCTACAATGATGAAACCTAGCCATAGATGAATTTTGAGCTCACATATGGAGAACCAAATGACTAAGAGAAAGAGAATGAAGATGAGGAAAAGCTTCACCTCGACGCTCAAAAGCTTAGAGAGAAGCTTGGGGAAGAGGAAAAGCTTCGGATGAAGTCTTCAAGGTTGAGATCGTCAATGTCGGAGCTCACTCGAGTTGAGGAAGATGAGCGGTTTCACGACGTCTCCGACGCCGATTCAGCTTGAAGAGGACTTGAGAAAGTCGTAGGAGAGACAGGGAAGCTTTCTCCTTGACTCCCGATGATGAGAACGATAAAAATCGTCTCAGCTCTTGCTACTACAGTGAAGAAGAAAACAATGACGGAATGGAGAGAAGAGAGCGAAATCTGATGGCTTTAAGGCTTGCTTAGATGGAAAACTCGACGGGAACGGAGGTGAGGACCATGGGGCAGCGAGTGGAGGTTTGAACGGAACAAATGGCATGCAACACGGGGCAAAGAATGTGTGCCACAATGCAAAACACGCGGCATCACTTCTCTGCAGCCTGTCGGAAGGTTGAAGAAGATAGAGGAGAGGCTGACAGGTGGGGTCACAATATTTTCTTTTTTTTATAGATTTTTTTGTGATAGATAAAAGAAAGATAAATCTATTACCACTGTAATCGTCGCCAACGAAGATATAAAATTCAAATGGAAATTCATCCAAGTTGACAGATTTCGAGAATGGGACGAATTTTAAGGCATCAAAACAACACCAAAAATAAATTAAGTAAAAATCATGCAAATTCAAAGAATCCAGAGTATTCATGTCAAAATTTTGATTTGACCAAGTATTGCTTCACAGTAAAAATTTAAATTCATTCAAATTTTAAATTTTAAACTTGAAATGCTTTGATTATGCAATACTTGTGCTAAATGATGCTTATAATAATGATTTATGTATGCTGAGATGTTATAGCAATCCTGCACTTTTATTTAACCCTCTTCTATCTAATATAGCTGTAATATTTGTTTTTTACGCACTCATCCTATAATTTTAGACCTATAATTATACAATTATATTTAACAACTAACTCGCGTTCTGAGATCACCGATAGTGCACTGCACCGCCGCTCCCCGGCGAGTCGACCCTGCTCCCCTTGCCCGCATCCTTGTCGTCGCCGATGGAAGCTTGCGGCGAGAGTTTACCGACTCCACCTGCCGTTGTCAGAGATCATGACGAAGCTTTGCAAGTTTTTGTTTGTTGGACGCTGCAGCCATAACCGCTGGAGCCGGGCCAGGCAGGGCCCCCACGGTGGGCGCCGCAAAGCTGTTCGGAGATATGCCACACCAGGGCGTGCTGAAGGAGCCCGGCCAGGAATGCATTACCCAGCACCCTGAAATTTCCACCCGGGTTCCCCGCGCCTCTTGCATCTGATTACATTTTAATACTTCAATCATTGCACTGGTCTTCCTCTCGCGTCAACGGTGGTAAGATGGGCGGATTCCACTCTTTCTTAAAAGTCCATGGCTCAACACCTGTGTCAGCTTCTGGAAGTTTCAAGCAACGCGGTTGCGAGCTACAACGCGGTGTTCGGCTGTTGGGGACTCAGATAAATTCCTCATGTGCAATCCCCCATTCTTCTACTGCTGGTTGTTTCTAAGCACTCTTACCAAGCATTTCTGCTATCATTTGTTGGCTTTTGATTTTATTCCTGACTCGGAAATATTTAGGAATATCATAACCCAGCAAGAATCATAGCCTAATCTTTTCCTGGCAAGATCAACGCCCACGGAAGATAAAGGAGGTTAGAAATGTTAGTGATATGTTACTGTGATGAGCTCTACACTGTTTTCATTTTGCATTAGTGGCTTTTGTATATTCTCCACAGGCGTTTAGAGGGGGCATTGCATACAAGATGGCACTGTGGAACGGTATGGGGCAGGCTGCGACCATCGCGCAGCTGGCAGGAATGGACGCTGCTGGCCTCATCTCAGTGATTGTCCAGGCCGTACAAACCGTTCAACGGAACAAGGTCGAGTGCCAACAGCTTGTGAACCATGTGCTGATGATAAATGATCTACTACAGCTGATTCAGCAATCAGAGACTATGCGGCGCCCAGAGATCAGGAGACCGTTAGATGGGTTGGAGGACGCCCTCCGGCAAGCGTACATGTTAGTCACGTCTTGCCAGAAGAGCAATATCATGTACCGCTTCATCATGGCTGGAAATCAGGCTCAAAAGTTCCGAGATATCCGGGATAGAATTGATTCATATCTCCACATCTACCCTCTGATCAGCCACATAGATACTAGATATTTTAGAAGTGGACTTTACAGTGGTACTCATCCTTCAGGTGCCGAGCCCCAGGTAATAAATTTTGAAGTGGTAATGTCATGTGCGGTCTGTGTCATTGGTTCTTAAGTTTTACATCTATGTTTGTTGATGCATTTGAATCTGTTAAGGGCCATTTTGACCATACTGACCAACCATATGATTTTTGTTTAGAGAGAATCTGATGAATTCAATTAAGTAAAAGTTTATTGATGCAATTCTTTTCAAATTTGAGGGGGTCCTGTTTATATTGGTTTGATATTTCTTATGTGAGGAAATAGATGCGCAAAATATAAACCCCTTAAGGATTTGTTCACAAAGATGACATGAATATTACCACCATTTTTTTTGTTGAACTGGAGCCAATATTATGTAATATATGTAGAATGTGAATTTGCTTCATTCCTAACCATTCACTTTTGATAATTTCCTCATTCCTACCACTCACCATCCAGTCTTGCCTTTAATGTCATTGGCATGATTTCAAATTTTTGAGATTTTTTTCTAATTACATGAGAATTGTTTTTTGAAATATAATTATATAGTAGTAAGCTATCAAAAATAGGATATCACGTAACTACTTCTGATCATAAATCTTCTAGTGCCATTCTCATGTAAGCATTCAATTTATTTTTATTCAAAAAATTGTTTTAAAGGTTGACTGCACGTGTTCTACAATGACATGGAGGTAGTATTGTAGGAGACACATCTTGCTATTTCAAGCAACAAGTGAAGTGGTTCATTACTGGGCACTGTTATCAAGTTAATATCTGGCGATGTACTTAAAGGCCAGTGTGAAAGTTGGTGCTTTGCAGTGGCAAACTAATACGACTACCTTGTATCAATTGGATAAGTTGTTAAATCTATATTTACAAGCATCAAGTGTATATATGTAAAATGACAATACATATTTGGCATTCAGCCATCTACCAACCTACTGGGATGGTAAACTATTTTCTCTGAATACATGCTTTTGTTTCCATGATGTTAGAACAAACACCATTATATTCTGCTAGCTCATATCATCATCAGTTCATATGTTGATGCATACGCTTTGATAGTTACAACCGATCCAGATATATGTTGCATATTATTGTTATTCTAAAATCCTAATACACTTACATTGATATTCCTAGGCTTCAGAAGAGATGCTGGGATCTTTTACCAGTCATTTGAATACTGATTCCCGGTAAAGTGTTTGCAGTATGCACTTTTTCCTTGATAAGACATCATATCACTTTTTACCATGTTTTTTGGACCTGTTTTTTTATTGTATGCTATATTGAAAAAAATAGAATGAAGTTTCTTTAAGAGTTAAACATGTCGCTCATTTATTTATCTATTGACAGTTGTCGTGGTCTTTCAACCATGTATTGCATTAAATCGTGTAGTGTTGTGAAATCTTTTGGAAGGCTTATATTCCTACATACTTGGATCCATGAACTTCTTGAACTTTTCCATGCACTATCAATTTGTTAGGGCGTGCCGAAGGTCAGAGTTAGTGCAGCAGAAGTAAGCAAATCACGTTTGTCACATGTATTTTGTGGCCAATGTAGAAATCATTGTGCTTTTCTTATATAACCATAATTTGATTTGATTGACCTAAGAATGGTTGCTTAATTACTTAACTTTACCTAGAAGTACTAGGCTGTTACATTTAATAATTAGGGACAATGCTCAGGATCGAAGGAAGCACTCCTGTGGGTAATGACGTTCAATCAGAAGTTCAAGCAGGAACTGACCAACTTGCAATTGAAGTGCAGAAAAATGATGGTATTTCCTTTGACAATTTTAGTTGCAGATATGAATACATGATAGGTCTAGAAAGTGAAATTACACAGCTAATCTTACTTCTTTAATAGTATCCAGAGACCACATTACATTCATACTTTTCAAATAATATTGGTTGTAAAATGTTGATGAATATTTTTTGTCCAAGCTCTCCTATGAGTGGAACAATAGCATCAATATATCAGCTGAAATTAGTTGTTTGTAGGCCATGGAAGTGCCGAGGTGTTTACAAATAGGAAGCGCCAATTTAGATGGCTGGCTTCTCGCTGGATTCATACGAAAGCGTCAACTCGATCCATCCATAGGCTCATTGGTCATGTGGGAATAGGTAAGGTACTAGAAACATTGATGTGCTTACACATATCAAACTATTTTAACCACAATTTCCTCAGATATCTTGTCTTTTCCAGGGCATGTTGCAGCTTTTAAGTTCTCTCAGCTGGCTGCATCTACAAATAATTTCTCTTCACTCAACATAATTGGAAAGGGTGGTTTTGGTACTGTTTTCAAGGTACTGTACATGTTTTGATGTTGTTATTGTTATTATTATTACTATTATTATTAAAATTATTATTAGGGAATTTTGTCTACAGGACATCATGCTTGTGCCGCTAAGTTTATACCACACCACCCGTTTCGATATTGTCCGTAGGATATCGTAATTCTTTGTTTTTATCTATTGGACACCGCAGAGAATATTCTAGGAATATTCCGTGGCAAATGCATTTATAATGGGGGCTAAGGGCCCAAATATATAAAGATACAAGTGAGGGCAATTATGCATCTTCTTCTTAATACAATGGTACGCAGCTCTCCTGCGTATTCGAGAAAAAAAAAGGGCAATTATGCATAAAATCCCTCAGGGAAAAGTGAAAATACAAAATATCTCTAACTATACACATATCTCTAACAGATTGTTCTAATAATCAAACACCTTAGTCATTCATGGATTTTCTGCAACGAGGATGTTTGTAATGCAACGAATGGTATTGATAATATGTAGACGTGTTGTTTTCCTTGTTTTCAGGGTGTATTGCCAAATGGAGTTGATGTCGCAATAAAAGTCAGCAGCAATGACACTGCTCAAGGTCTACTTGAGTTTGTTGCTGAGGTTCTAACTATCCCAAAACTTCAGCATGCAAATATCGTTAAACTTCTGGGATATTGCATTAAAGGAGATACTAGGATTTTAGTGTATGAATATATTTGTAACGGGAGCTTAATGGGAAAAATCAGTGGTATGTATCACCTTACTATTTCCTTTATTTACAGTTCATCTACATTGTTTCCTTTATTTTCCTTCACTAAATGTCATTATTGTCGCAGAGCTAAGGGCAGGACTGTTACTCTCCTGGCCTATACGATTTCGGATCATTGAAGGGATTGTCCAGGGTGCACTATATCTAAACCATCACTCTCGACCACGTGTAGTTCATGGTGATCTGAAAACAAGTAATGTTGTTCTCGATTGTGATATGACTCCTAGGATCATTGATTTTGGCCTTGCTGTAGTCATGAGTTCAGATGAAGATGAAAAGAACATTCATGTCGTAAGAGGAACTAGGTAAGAGTAATCTAATGCTCTAGTCCATCATAACAAAAAAAATGACCTGTGGATGGTAAGACCGCTCCCGCGGCATTGCATTGAGAAGAAGACCTCACACAGGTTCTGTAGCCCATGTATGCAACCAACAACCTAGGCTGAGACTTGTGCTTTAGTGTGGAACATATGAGTGGTTTTTTTATCCTCACCTTGAAATTTGGTTCCACGGCAAGTCAAACTGAGGACCTGAGGGCTGCTACTGAGGTTCATTAACCACTAGGCTAAAGACCCTTTCGCTAGTCCATTATGACAGTAAGTTCTTGTTTATTAAATGGTTTTTGTTTCCTTATTTCAGCAGTTACATGGATCCTAAATATCTTTACACTGGAGTTATATCAATCAAAAGCGATGTTTATGCTTTTGGTAGAATTCTTCTCAACATAATCACTGCACAACATACATCTGAATCTCAAGATATCAATGTAAGTAATTACTTTTGAAACTCTTACGCTCTATTTGCTGTTGTTGTGCTGCACTGTGGAATCTAGTTAGAGGATTATTTCCTATTTCTAGTGTGATTTGTGTTATAACATATCCTAAAAAGATGCCCTCAACTGAAAATAACAACCAAAACAGTAAATAAATAAGCACTTCCGCAATGCCAAATGGAGCCTTGTTATCTGCAATCTTTATTTGTAATTATGCTCCTAGATCGTATGTCAAACACTTGTGTCTGTTCGTTCTTTTTTTATTTTCATTGCCAAGCCTGCAGAATGACTTCAAGGTATGAATATTTTGGTTAGCTAAATTATGCCTCAATTTCTATCCAGATCCATCCTACCTGATTATCAATGTTGTTTTAGACTTGTAGATTTCTTTTTTAACAAAATAAATGAGATGAGAAATTTTGTAGGCTTGGCAATTATGGTCATCGGGAAGAGCAATGGAACTGATAGATCCAGCGTTGCACAATGAACCTCAAATAAGGGATATAGTTCGTTGCATTCAGATAGCACTGCTGTGTCTTCAAGACTACCCGCAATGTAGGCCCACTATGTCAGATGTTTTTTTAATGCTGAAATGCGAGAGTATAACATTACCTGTCCCAAGATCACCTGGAAACATATTGAGGCTACTGCGGGATTCGACGGCAGATGCCAGTGAGACATCAGGCGGTAACATCTATATAAGTGCAGAGTCCACGATTGGAGAAGAAGAAAGCCTCACATACTACAGCTGTTGCTCAAGTGATGTAGACGACAACACAATATGAAATCACTACAGTGGCTATTATCTCCGTTCCAAAATTATTATTGCCAGTTAGTACCTTATTGTTACTAGTACGCTATGCATGCAATGTTTCACTTACCGTTGAGGGCGCAGAAACCGGGCGGAACCGGTTTAGCGGTTTTCGCAAAAACCGGTAAAATCGACCAGTTTATCGCTTGAATTCAAATTTTGAAAATGCAGATGGCTTCAGCAAACCGCAAGCGGTAAGCCAACCGGTTTGGCTGGCTAGCCGGTCGGTTTTACCGACTAGCTGGTTGGCTAGAAGAGAAAACCAGGGGGGCGAAAACCGATTGGTTTAACCGGTAAACTAGTCGGTTTCTGCGGTTAGCGGGCAAAGGAAATTGGAAACCGGTAAATGTTGGAAAATAAAAAAAATAGAAAAAATTCAAAAAAATTTGGCATGATCTTTTCTAATTTATTTCAATACATTTACACAATATATATTTCATCTATGGATCATAAAATACATAATTAGACAACATATTCATCTATATGAAATCTAAACACAAAAAATCCATACATCAACTCTATAGCCCATACATAGCAAGTTATATAGTTCATATATATAGTTTTCGAAACACATTTAACTTTAGATTGTATTTCAATCATAATACGCCCTGTCGCCCTCATCACTTGACATGATTTGAATTTCTCTAGTGCTCAGCAACTCTGTTTTGAATTCATTCCATGTTGGTCCCGTCCAAGTGGCAGTTATCTCCTATTGTGAGTGCTAATGAAGTATATATTATCGGTCTTCTTACCAGCGATGGTTTCTATGTGAAAAAATTTAGACCATGGCTTTTTAATTGTCGATTTTGCTAGCTTACTCTTTGCAATATATGGACCAGTATCAATCCTAGTTTGAAACTGTTCTTTGTCACTTGACCTCTGTGACATTAACCTTCTCATCATACCAAATAATTCAGACTCACCATCACCTTACGATGAACCATCAGCATTTTGAGATAAACCACCACGACCTTACGATGAATCACCACCACATTGCCCGAACTGCTCACCATATGAATGCATTCGCTGCTGAAAATCCTCCTCTCTAGATTTGCCTCAAGGCAGCCTGCAGCTCCTCATCTTCCTCCTCATTCACGTTCCTCTAACCTGCAACCTGTTGCTGTCTCAAAGTCTGTCTAGCTCGGTCCTTCCTCCGCTCGATGGTTCTATAAGTTCTCGACGGAAATAGTCTCGCACATTTGAAGGAATATGAGGACACTCAATAACATTGTTGCCACGATGTGTCAAATATTGCTTCAATCGTGTTGCACTACCTTCTCTCTTCACTCTTACAATACTTGCAATAGAACTCGAGATACATATTCTCCCTGTGTTTCCAAACAGAATCCGATTGATCTGTAAATTATTAGATTGCAAATGTGCTTTGCAATGTTTAGTCTACCAGACTAAAGCAAAATCTCGAAACTCATTAGTAGCTTGTCTAACTCTATGATTATCAGGGACTAACTGAAAGGTAAATTTTTGCTCTATAATCATCTCTCAATTACAATAAGCGTCAACATCATAATTACAAAAAAAGGGTAGGATGGTAAACTTAATCTTAGCGAAAAGTTTGTAAGGAGCATGATTCTCGTTACCTCTCATATCTTGGCGGTTACCACGATGAAAATCCTAGAATCTGTTGTTCGGTTGGTTTCTATTGTTGTCACCGTCATCCTTAGAGTTGTCTTCATTATGAACTTTCTCTCTCTGTGATGTTGGATGTCTCTCAAGGGTTATCAAACGAGTGGTGAGGCGTTGGAATTGCTGGTTTAGAAAGAGCATCTCCACTGCCTGGAATTGCTTGTTCATCCTTTGATCAAACTTATGAAGGGTGTCAGCAAGTTGATTTTGACTGACACAATCAGCAAATTCTTTAGGAGAGTTGGTGGCTTTAGAATTGCCAGCTTCAGATTTATCACTTTCAGACTTTTCACTTCCTACCATGGTTAGAAAATATCACTTCCAGACTTTTCATTTCCTGCCATGGTTAGAAAACAGCAAAGAAACAAAGCAGAATATTATCTCTACACTACTCTACACTACTGTGGTGTGGGATCTGTGATGACAGATCTACAAAAGAAAATAATTTACCAAGTTCTTGTAGGGTTCTTACCCTAGACAAGGTAAAGGATGGTACAATCAGTGACAGGAGAAATCAGAGTCGTAGTTTCATAATTGCAGGGTTAAATACTGTGTTGATCAGAGGTGGATATGTGAAGTTTGGAGGGTTGAAAATAATGATTAGTAGAACACAATTTTATAACAGAAAGTAATGCTGAATAAGTGTTCCAAATATATAATTCTAGTTGCTGGTCAAATCTTAAAAAAAAATCTAGATGTGAACAACGATAAGACACAAAGATCAGCAGCAAACACGGCTCCAAAGATCAACAATCAGCACGGATATAGCACAAAACAGTGATGTCCTCTATGTGGCCACTTTTTTATTTTTCTTTCAAATTTTCACTATTTGTTTTGACCAAAGGCATAAAAATAAGAACACCAAGAAGTTTCAGATCGATCTACTAAAAGACGTGTTTTGTAGAAATTTACGACAGTGGCTAAATTTGAGTGCTAAAACTTGTAAATTCACAAAGGTCCTCTTTCAGGGGGAATTTGGCTTTGAAAATTTTTTCAACTCCGGCAAATCCGAGGAGAGCCAAATGCATATTTTCATTCTGAGAATTTGAAAAAAATATGCTCGATTTCGAGTTCGTATACAAAAATTATGCCCGTTTTACTGAAAGGTGCCTGATACACGTTTTTGAATGGTGTGAAACGCAATAGGGATGCAATCGAGTGGCGATTTTATGGATGATTAAGCAGGCAAAATTATGAAAAGGTGGATCTATGAAGGGTGGATCTATTTGTGGTTGAAATATAAGATGGATGGGATAAAATTTTGATGCAAAAAATCAAATAACAGATATGACACTATAATAGATCTGAACACGATAATAGATGAACGATGAAGGAAAATCCTTGGATACAAAAAGATTTCGAAATCCAAGCAATGAATGAACTAAAATTTTTCTAAATCTTCAACAAAATTCACAAACATTTCATTGAAAATTGAAAAAGACACTCACCTCGGTGGCATTGAAAACCCCTCTAATCGGCCGGCTTGCCGCCTTAACCGGTCGACTAGCTGATTGATTTGGCTGGCTAGCTGCTATCGCCTGCTTCTCCTCTCAGGCGCCGCCGAGCCGGCTAGCCGACAATATCGCACGTTTAGCAGCGCTTTTCGGCCGGTTTCCGGTCGAGCCGCATGGGGTCTGTGCTCTCTCGGCTAGCCGCGCTCTGCGGTTGGTTTTCTCGATGCTGCAGTGGACGACAGTGTGGATCGACGGAATCATCTGCGGAGCTCGCGGAGGGAGAAAGCAGAAGGGTCACGGGTGTTCTGGTCCACGGGCTGTGGATAATGCTCCTTTTTTATTTTCTATTCAAAGTTTCATGAATTTTTTAGACACTTAAATCATAATATTTTCAAAAACGGATTCCATCAGAATTTTGCATTTTTCACCTAGTTTTTTACATATTTTTTGGTTCAAAATCTATCAAATTTTGAAAATTCAAAAAATTTGAAAAAGAAAACCGGTGAATCGCCTAAACCGGACCGGAACTGTTTTCTCGAAAATCAGCCCGGTTTTGGTGGTTTTGTAAACCTTGTATGCATGCCTCACGAGCTGTTGTATCTCTTGTTTTTTTTCATAACCAGGATCTTTTTTTCAGGCTACACCGGTTTCTGCTGAAGTCGAAGGAGCCGAAATCCTAAAATATATGGAGAGATTTTACGTCACATCTCTCAGCATCAAGCAGCAGTTTTATAATAAAGGAACAAGCGGGGATACAGGGCGAGAGGAGTGCCATTATCCAACTGTTTTTGTTTCGTACAGCTTTACAGGCTAGAGCAGTGAAAGTTGGCTAGAAGGAGAGTGAATAGACAATGACCTGAAAAATCTATACTTAAAAACAAATTTATTAGAACATAGGGTGCGGACTAGTCCGGTAGGTCGGACTTGTCCGCTAACGGATAAGTCCAGAAGTCCGGATTAGTCCGTTAGTCGCAGCGAAAAATAGATCTGAAACGAAAAATGCAAGGGGACAAGAGACAGATATTTTTGACTGAAGTTCGGTCCCACACAGAAGCTTGCGTCTCTGTTGAGAAGTTCACAAAGGAACGGGTTGCACTCAACTCTTAACCTCTCTAAGTGACCACAAAAATCAACTTGGTTTTTCACTAATTTGAGAGAGGGTGAGACGAACTTCCCGGATCTCATCACAATGATGTTAATGGATTCCGAGCGACACCTAACCGTCTAGAAGATGAATCTGTAAGAGTAATATGTCCTGCAAGTCATACAATGAAAAGATCAAGTGCTCAAGAACACACGAGAACAAAAAGAACTCACAATCTCCTCTTTCTTCAACCAAAACCTTAGGGGCTTCAATGAAGGACGAGTGGAGGAGGAGAGGTGGATCTCAAAAGGTCTCAGGGCGCAATTCGAATGAGAGTTTATGATTTTGGTAACCATAAAACATGGGGGAAGGGGGATTATATAAATCAATTAAGGATGACCTTCCAAAAATGTCTAGAGCGGACTAGTCCGCAGGTTCGGAAGTTGAGTTCAACGATAACAAGGTCATCTTTCTGGAGTCCGCAGATGGCTCGAACAAGTCCGCTAGCAGACTAGTCCGGCCAAGCGGACAAGTCTGGTCAGGTCTTGATGCACCTGTTCTGGAGTCCGCCCGTCCGCTGGCGGACGAGTCCGCGGGCGGACAAGTCCAAAGCTCCGAACAAGTCCGGATTACACGGAGTGCTCCTTCTTTGGAGTCTGCAAACCTTAACGGACAAGTCCGTTACCGGACTAGTTCGGATGGGCGGACTAGTCCGGATCTGCCGGGTTGACAGCTCTCTGGAGTCCAGCACTTGGGCGGACATATCCGTTAGCGGATAAGTTCGCAGGACCGGTTAAGTCAGAGATAGCGACCAGATTGAAAAGATTTTGAATAAGACACAAATTGAGCACTTAACTATTTTCAAAAACAGAATGTGCTGAACCCCTCTTGATAGTATGGTGTTCCTATGACTCAATGAACCAACGTCTTTCTCTTCTTTTTGGGGGTAATAATCTTCAATATAATTCATCTCTGCACACATACTCACAAAAAACTATCAAATGCTTTCATTGTTTATCACAATTTATCTCAAAATCTACAAGGGATTCTAGATGCACTTACAATCTCTCCCTTTTTTGATGAATCGATGACAACCAATGAGAAGCTACAGAGATAAATGAGATTACAAGTTGAAGAATATATAAGCTCACCCTAAATCCATGCACATCAATACATACTAAGAATATGATAGAAGCTTGTATGAATTTTAACTTGTAACAATATGCAAATAAAAAAAAACAGTAGCAACACATCATCACATAAGCAAGATAAAAAGAGTAGAGTATGAAATATTACAAACCGAGTTTTAAAGAAAAACGCAGGTCCAAGAATTCACACCAAAGATAGATAAAGGATAGTAGTGGGATCGGTTGAGCGGTAGAGCTTCTCAATTTCTCCCCCTTTGGCATCAAGACACCAAAAAGAAGAAAAAAAAGAGAAGAAGACAATAGTTACTGCTCATCATCGCCATCATCACTTCCTGTCTCCTCTGAATCCTCATCTAGCTGCTGATCAAAGTATGCAAGCTCGTCAGAAGTAAGATCTGCAAACGGATCAGGTAGAGGAGGTGTTCTTCTTCAGCCTCTGAACTGTTCGGGGAACGAGAAAAGCCTTGCTGTCGCTGCCACTCTTTGGTAGCCTTAGTGTGCCGTTTCCTTGCAACTCTTTCCTTATGAGCACGAGCATCAATGTTCTGACAAATTTTGAAAAAACCTTTGAGGATCTTAAACAAACCGCTTCGACCACGAGAGGAAGAAGATGATGAACTAACTGGTGCTCTTCTTGTAGTAGGACGAGTGGGTGGTGGACCTCTAGTGGGGTTTGTCGGTACTTGAGGTTGGAGTCTCTTATCTGACTCCTCCTTCACAAACTCCTTTTTCATAACATTCTCGATCATGCACATAATATAAGGTGCATAAGCACATGCCCTATTAGGTTGTTGTGCAATGTCAAGAATTTCCGAAAACATAAAGTCAAAAATGTTGAACTTCTCTTGCTCTGACAACCACTTGATAAGATTCCTTCTATGACCATGAAGATTAGATGCGTCGCCTTCCCTAGGAGCCAAAGTCTTCCTAAGGATGCGATGCATTACCTTGTAGAAAGAAAGGAAACCAGTGGTTTGGCGGATTGAAGTGTGAAAAAGGATCATACATGTAAGTTCATCTCATCGACATTAAGCACCGTCTGATCATGAATCCGAGCATCAATAGAGAATCCACCACGGAACTTGATAATGTTGGCAAATCTTTGTGCAGTTACTATATACCTTTTTGAGCCTGTCATCCAAGAGATTCTGCCCTCCCCTTCCTGATGATGATAGAGAGTGGCATAGAACTGAGTGATCACTGCCTTGTTCCAGTTGTACTGAAAACCCAAGATATCTTTGATTCCATGGAAAGTGCAAGCCTCAATCACTTCATCAAAGATAGGGTTCTTCTTCTTGGTCATATACTCCCAATCAACCCATTGCATCACAATCACTGGATTCTTCAGTTGCAAGTACACAGAATTGTAGTAATCTGCATGAAAAAAACTCCAAAATCTAGTGTCAATACATTTCTTGTCCTGTTCATAGCAGTTGTCTCTCCGTCTGATCACTGCTGCAGATGCATTGTGCATGTAGTTGATTCCTTTTTTGCCTGAATCATGATCGAAAGGCTTTGCCATTTCTATCATGATAATTGTAGGTTCCTCTTGGACTTCATCACTATCAACATAGTTGAGAGCAGTTCTGCGCTTTTTGGCTCCAACCTTTCTGCAAACACGGTGAGAGGAACCTGCTTCTGACATGCTGATCACTGCACAGAGAATTAGTTTAGAATGGAATGTGAGGATGATTGATCCCAATTTGTTGAACTTGTTCAACGTGAGCGTGTCTGATAACGGACTTGTCCGAAAGTGCGGACTTGTCCGCTAGCGGACTAGTTCGGATCACCGGATTTGTCCACAAGTCGACATGAACACGAAGAACAAATTTTCACAACTTTTAGATCTGACCATAACTCCTAGCCATATTGCATACAAAGCACTTATAGCATCCTAGGAGAGTCCTCACGAAAGGGATTTGAAAGATATGAACGGGACTAACCACATTTCAAACTCAAACCCTAGAGAAAGGATTACCTTCAAAAGGGATGAAGATAGGAGCGGACTTTCGAGGTTCCGGACTAGTCCGAGGGTGGAGAAGCTTTGCCACTGAATGGATTCACTTTCCACCAGTTGGAATGCTGGATCACCACGGGAGTCACAAGCTAGGGTTTGGCGTGGAGAGAGAGAGTGGATAGTGTTTGGGAAGAAGAAGATTTGAGGTTTAAATAGACTCTGAGGTCCGGACTTGTCCGTATAAGCGGACTAGTTCGGAATAGCAGATTAGTTCGGATCCCGTAGTCTTGAATCAAGGAGTTTCAATTTTGATAAATTAGAAGAGTGAACCCTTTTTGGACATTTTTCATAAAAACAAGCCATTATGCAAAGTGTGATCAGTAACAATAAATCAATTAACTATGATTACACTTTCTATAATGAGTTTTTAAAACTTTGAGATTGAAAAAAGAAGGAAAACAAGCAAAGTGTTTTCACAAACCTTTTGATTTAAAAAACTATTCTATGTCACTGCAGATGTGCAACACTTCAAGCCATGTTCTAAGAATCAAGGATATTTAGCTCACTCCTTAGTTCACAAAAGCGTCTTTCATCTAGAGGTTTGGTAAATATGTCGGCCAATTGCTTTTGAGTGGACACATGGGAAATTTTAATGTCCCCTTTGATTGAGTGGTCTCTTAGAAAATGGTGCCAGATGTCTATGTGCTTAGTGCGAGAGTGCTCACATGGATTGTAGACAAGCTTTATGGCACTCTTATTGTCACATAGGAGTGGAATATGGTTCAAAGTGTAACCGTAGTCCTTTAGAATTTGTTGCATCCATAGAAGTTGAGCACAACAACTACCGGCTGCAACATACTCCGCTTCGGCTGTGGAAAGAGCAACGGAATTTTTGCTTCTTAGAGGACCAAGACACTGGAGATCTTCCTAAGAACTGGCAAGTCTCCGATGTGCTCTTGCGGTCTACTTTACATTCGGCATAATCCGCATCGAAAAAACCAATGAGATTAAATTTTGAGCCTTTGGGGTACCATAGACCTAAGTTTGGTGTATGAACTAGATATCTCAAAATTCTCTTCACAGCCACTAAGTGACATTCTTTTGGATCAGCTTGAAATCTTGCACACATGCACACACTAAGCATGATATCCGGTCTAGATGCACATAAGTAAAGGAGGGATCTAATCATGGAGCGATATACCTTTTGATCAACGGATTTGTCCTTCTTGTTGAGATCAAGATGGCCATTGGTAGGCATGAGAGTCTTCATTGGTTTGGCATTTGCCATGTCAAATTTCTTGATCATATCTTGAGTGTACTTGCTTGACAAATGAAAGTTCCTTCCTTTACTTGCTTCACTTGAAATCTTAGGAAGAATGTCAACTCTCCCATCACGGACATCTCAAAACGTTTGGTCATTAGCTTGCTAAACTCATCACAAAGAGACTTATTAGTAGAACCAAATATAATGTCATCGACATATATTTGGCACACAAAAATATCATTAAAAACTTTCTTCGTGAAGAGAGTAGAATCAGCCTTCCCTATTTTGAAGCTTTTCTTTATGAGAAAGTCTCTCAAGCATTCATACCAAGCTTTAGGTGCTTGCTTCAACCCGTAGAGAGCTTTGTGAAGTTTGTATACATGATTTGGATACTTCTCATCTTCAAAGCCTGGTGGTTGCTCAACATATACCTCTTCCTTGATTGGACCATTAAGGAAGGCACTTTTCACATCCATTTGAAACAACTTGAAACCATGGTGAGTAGCAAAGGCAAGCAATATACGAATTGACTCAAGTCTAGCGACGGGAGCATAAGTTTTGTCAAAATCCAAACCTTCGACTTGAGAGTATCCTTTGGCCACCAATCTTGCCTTGTTTCTTACCATGACGCCATCCTCATTTTGCTTGTTGCGGAAAACCCACTTTGTTTCGACAATGTTTTGCTTGGGTCGTTCTACAAGAGTCCAAATTTTGTTTCTTGTGAAGTTGTTGAGCTCTTCTTGCATTGCCATTATCCAGTCCGAATCATTTAGAGCTTCTTCCACCCTAATAGGTTCAAGACAAGAAATAAACGTGTAATGTTCACAGAATTTAGCAACACGAGATCTAGTGATTACCCCCTTATCAATGTCACCAAGAATCTGCTCGACGGGGTGGTCTCTTTGCACAATCTGATGAACTCGTGGATGTTGCACTTGTGGTCTTGTTTCTTCACTTGTTTCTTCAACGTGTTGATCATGGACAGGAAGCTTGACACTTTGATCAATTACTTCATCAATTGATCCTTGTTGTGCTTCTTCATTTGTTTCTTCATCATTCTTCATGCCATGATCTTCGGAAGTCGTGTAAGTAGCCGACTCTTGATTTTCTTGAGGTTTGATCTCACCAATTGTCATCCTCTTGATAGCCACAGCAGGAGCTTCTTCATCGTCTGTAATCTCATTAATAAATTGTCCCTCTTGGGAGCCATTAGATTTATCAAATGTCACGTCCCGTGCAATTTCAACACAACCGGTGGTTTTGTTGAAGACACGGTAGGCATGAGCGTTTGAACCATAACCAAGCAAAAATCCTTCATCAACTTTAGGCGCAAACTTAGAGGATTTGGGTTTTTGTTCAGCATATAACATTTGCTTCCAAAAACTCGAAAGTATGAGATATTAGGCTTTTTACCAGTGAGAAGCTCGTATGGGGTTTTCTTCAAAAGTCGATGTAGATACAAGCGATTGCTCGCATGACATGCAGTGTTGACAGCTTCAGCCCAAAAACGATCGGATGTCTTGTACTCATCTAGCATCGTTCCTGCCATCTCAATGAGCGTCCTGTTTTTCCTCTCAACCACCCCATTTCGTTGAGGGGAGTAGGGTGCTGAAAACTCATGTTTGATACCTTCTTCATCAAGATATTCTTCTACTTAGTGTTTTTGAACTCGGTACCATTGTCACTCCTTATCTTCTTGATCTTCACTTCATATTCATTTTGAGCTCTTTTCAAGAAGATTTTGAGTACGTCCTTTGTTTCACCTTTGTCATGCAAAAAGAATACCCAAGTGAAACGTGAAAAATCATCAACAATAACAAGACCATATTTGTTACCACCGATGCTAATATAGGTCACGGGTCCGAACAAATCCATGTGTAGCATCTCAAAGGGTCTTATGGTCGTCATTATGTTCTTGGACGGATGATTTGCTTCCACTTGCTTTCCAGCTTGACACGCACTGCAAATTTTATCTTTCTCAAAGCAAACATCTATTAGTCCGATGATGTGACCCTCTTTTTGGAGTTTATGAAGGTTCCTCATGCCAACATGGGCTAGGCGGCGATGCCATAACAAACCCATAATTGACTTGGCAATAAGACAAGTATCCGGTACATCTTCACTAGCAGAAAAATCTACTAGATAAAGTTTTCCCTTCAAGTAGCCTTTGAATGCTACGGTACAACTTTCTCTCTTATAGACCGTCACATCATAGTTTGTGAACAAATAATTGTAACTCATCTCACACAGTTGTGACACGGATAACAAATTGTAGCTCAAAGATTCAACCAAAAGAACATTATTAATGGAAAGGTCATTAGAAATAGCAATTTTTTCAAGACCAAGTACCTTTCCTTTTTTGTCATCTCCAAAGGTGACAGTGTCCTCGTCTTTTTCTTCTTTGATTGAAGAGAACATTTTCTCCTCCTCGGTCATGTGGTTTGTGCAGCCACTATGAATTACCCAACTTCTTCCGTCGGAGGAGTAGTCCTACAAAACAGATTAGACTTTGTTTTTAGGTACCCAAATTTGTTTGAGTCCTTTGACTTTAGTGACAAGAGATTTTGGCACCCACACACAGGACTTGGTATTCTTGTGGCGTGACCCAACATATCTAGCAATAACTCTACCAAAAACATTCTTGGTTAGTACATAAGAGGCATCAAAATCATAAAAAAGTTTAGCCCAGTGAAGAGAGTTAGTTGTTCTTGGAGTAGATGTTGATGAGGCTTCACTCTTGGCTTCGTAACTTCCACCTCTGGTGAACTTCACAAACTCCTTACCATTTCTGTTTTCTCTTGCATTGTGGCTCTTATACCCTTCTCATGTCCAATGCTGTCTTTGATATGTGGACGTCTAGTGTTCATGTACGCTCCTCTAGCATACTTGGCCTTGTTCGATTGAGACCTTACTTTGTTTGGCTTGAGCAGTGAGGTTCTTGACTTATTCTTGAAGTTGTGTAATAACCTTCTCATTGTCAATCAATTGTTCTATTTTTACGTCATTGCACCTGTCACAAATAGCAATAGAGGGGGGCAAGACGCTTCTTTCAAGGAAGATGCTTATTCTTTAGTTTTACTAACTTGCACTTTAAGAGAAGAACAAAGTTTTTTCAATGTGTTGTAATCCTCTTGAAGTGCATTGTTAGTAAACCTAAAAGTTTTGCTAGCATCATTAACTTCAGCCAAAGCTTTAGTTAACTCATCTACTTTCTTCCTCTCAAGAGCTAGGACATTCTCAAAGTCAAGGTTTCTTTTCTTCTCAAGAATGAGCAAGTCTTCTTGCTTCTCAAGAATGTCCTCTTGCCTCTCAATTTCTTTTCTTTGTTTTTCAATAAGGTTCATTAATTCTAGCAAGCTAGGCATATCATTATCATCTTCACTATCACTAGAGTCAAGTTTAGACTTTAATACCTTAGACCCTTTTGCCATTAGACAAGTGGACGCAGTTTCTTCTTCATCACTCAAGCTTCCAAATAGAGAGGTGCTTGTAGGAGTGATGCCTATTGCCAATGTAGCAATTCCTTCATCATCGGAGTCGGAGTCAGAGTTGGAGTCAGAGTCCCATTCTTGTCCTATGTGGGCTTGTTTCTTGTAGTTCTTGCCCTTGTCTTTCTTGTACTCTTTGTCCTTCTTCTTCTCTTTCTCATCCTTGTTTTTGGCGTTGGGACACTCTGCAATAAAATGACTTTCTTCTCCACATTCATAGCAAGTTCTTTTAGATTTTCTAGATTTACCTTTGCTGAAGTTCTTCTTGTTCGCGGAGGTGTCACCAATCTTCTCGGTCGACATCTTCAAACTCTCCTAGTTGTTAAGCTATTGAAAAGAGAGTTCTTGCTTTGATACCAATTGAAAGTTACCTAGAGGGGGGTGAATAGGCAACGACCTGAAAAATCTATGCTTAAAACAAATTTATCAGATCACAGGGTGCGGACTAGTCTGATAGTTCGGACTTGTCCGCTAACAGATAAGTCCGGAAGTTCGGATTAGTCCGTTAGTCACAGCGAAAGACAGATCTGAAACGAAAGATGCAAGGGGACAAGAGACACAGGTATTTTTGACCAAAGTTCGGCTCCACACAGAAGCCTACGTCTCCATTGAGGAGTCCACAAAGGACCGGGTTGCACTCAACCCCTAACCTATCCAAGTGACCACAAAGATCAACTTGGTTTTTCACTAATTTGAGAGAGGGTGAGACAAACTTCCCGGATCTCACCACAATGATGTTGATGGATTCTGGGCGACACCTAACCGTCTAGGAGATGAATCTCCAAGAGTAATAAGTCATGCAAATCCTGCAATGAAAAGATCAAGTGCTCAAGAACACACGAGAACAAAAGGGACTCACAATCTCCTCTTCCTTCAACCAAAACCCTAGGGGCTTCAATAGAGGACGAGTGAAGGAGGAGAGGTGGATCTCAGGAGGTCTCAAGGCGCAATTCGAATGAGAGTTTATGATTTTGGTAACCCTAAGACGTGGAGGGAAGAGGGATTATATAGATCAATTAAGGATGACCTTCTAAAAATGTCTGAAGCTGACTAGTCCGCAGGTCCGGATAAGTCCGAAAGTTGAGTTCAATGCTAACAAGGTCATCTTTCTGGAGTCCGCAGATGGCTCGGACAAGTCCGCTAGCGGACTAGTTTGGCCAAGCGGACAAGTCCGGTCAGGTCTCGGTGCACCTGTTCTGGAGTCTACCCGTCCAGCGGACAAGTCTGAAGCTTCGGACAAGTCCGGATTACACAGGGTGCTTCTTCTCTGGAGTCCTCAAACCTTAACGGACAAGTCCGTTACCGGACTCGTCCGGATAGGCGGACTAGTCCGGATCTGTCAGAGTGACAGCTCTCTGGAGTCCAGCACTTGGGTGGACATATCCGTTAGCGGATAAGTCCGCAGGACCGGATAAGTCCGGAGACAGCGACCAGATTGAAAAGATTTTGAATAAGACAGAAATTGAGCACTTAACCATTTTCAAAAACAGAATGTGCTGAACCCCTCTTAATAGTACGGTGTTCCTATATCTCAATGTACCAACGTTTTTCTCTTCTTTTTGGGGGGTAATAATCTTCAATATTATTCATCTCTGCACACATACTCACAAAGAACCATTAAATGCTTCCATTGTTTATCACAATTCATCCCAAAATCTACGAGAGATTCTTGATGCACTTACAAGCAGGGACATGTAAGATGGCAATTTTTTTTGAACGGAAACCAGCACGAGTTAGTGCCGTTTTCATTATTTATAGAAGAAATAAATTTCAAGTATATAGCCCTGGGAAACTATAAACAGGCAGAAAATGGCTATTACTTATAGGTAGGACAACAATTTTTATTAAACATCATAATTTTTATTATTGACAAGCAAAGTTTTTTATTCTATTCAAATTCAAAAATACTTATAGGTAGGACAACAATTCTAGTTTAGTGTATGGAGCACTTCTCTGATTTTAATTGTTATTGCCTTCGGCTTTTACTGTCATATTTAACCATTTGTCTTATTCAAAAAAATGGTTCAAATGTTTACTGAACAGGTTTTAGAATGCAAATTATAGAAAAATATATTTTTATTTATAATGTTTTTTAAATAAGACGATGTTAAAAGTTAACCGTGATAACAATTGAAAAAACCGAGAGTATTTTTAAACAAATAAAGTGCATACGGCGCGGGCTTTACACTTGCTATGGTGCCGTTATCTTGCGTGGAAGGACAAGGTGTCATTTTCATCCGTTAATGACATACACGCTCAAGCCTCTTAAATCCAGATCGACAACTACTCCAGTAGAAGCCCCAGATTCAGAGCAGTGAGGAGTGTGTACTGGCAGCCCTGAGGGTGTAAAGGGGCAGAGGAGGTGGTGCGGACTGCAGAGCGGTGGCTGGTGGCCGACGATTGAACCGATGATGAGGGAGGTCTAGGGTTACGGTCGGCGAATGAACCAAGGGTCCAAGGGATGGTGGGAGCAAGGCCACGGTGGAGGACGGTGGCAGTAGGCGATCATAGGAGGCGAAGTAGTGACGACGGCACCGAGTGAGAGTGAGAGCGAGTCAAAGTGGCCGGCGGGGTGGGCAAAGTTAGGGTTTGGCCAGGGTAGAGGGGCCGGGCCGTTTTTATACCAAGCCGGGGCAAGATGCTAACCGGCTGTTTGGGCTGTCGGTGCTGGGTCACGGCACACGTGAACTGTCCTTGGGCTGGCCCAACGGGCTCGAAGCTAGGCCTAAGCATGGCCCGCATCGTGCTTTGGGCAAGCATGGCTTGCTAAGCCACTGTGTCGGGCGAAATCGGCTGGGCCTCGTGCCAGCTCATTAGGTTGGGCCCAGCTGGCCGGCGGATATAGTCTTGCCGTTGCCCTCCATCGGGCCTTTTTCTTGCCGCCGCATTTGACATTGCTGGTAAGTTACTACCGTGGCATTTCTATTTGCTGCTGGTAGATCTGATGTAGTAACCAGTTATTTTGTCTTCAATTTTATGCCTAGATGTATAATCAAAGTTAACCTAGGCCTTGTTAATTTTTCCCAGACAAAAGGAACTGTACCGTTATATGCTTTCATAATAGCCAAAAAGGCAACATACATTCACACGAAAGTTAACTTGGCGCCAGTAACCGTGTAATTTACCTCACACCATTAGCATTGCAAACGGCAGCATCATCCTCTGAAACCTCAGTGGTCTGACGGAGAAATGGCAAGGTAGGTGACCTGTCTGTAGGAAATTTCCTCAGAATATCGTGTCGTGATGAGGCAGTAGACAAATTAAACAAGGCTCTGATCTGCGGTGCGTCGTTTGTTTTCATTGAACAGGGAAGGAACAGAATCCAAATCATTCAACTCATTTTCCAATTGGAAAATGGAACGAATTCTTTCTGGATGGTGTTTGGAGCAGAACGAATTCTCAGAATCATCCAATTCACGATATTTGAATTGGCTGCCACTGTGCCCATGGTCGGGGGGGGGGGGGGGGGGGNNNGGGGCGCATAGAATTGCCACCTGATTCCTTTGAAAATGGAGCGACAGTGCCAATGATACTGGTACTGGCTTCTCCACTTGACAAAGATCATAGATGCAAATGGCACAGACGAACGTCAGAAGTGGCAGATCGTGGTCGATCATGACAGATTTCAGCGAAATAAGAGGATCATTCATGAACCACAAGAACAGCGTGTTAACACTCAAAATCGGCGGGTACCGGAGTGTCCGGTGCCAGGTCGAAATCTCCGGTTGACCCATCTCTGAAATCGGTCGAGAACCACCGAACTATCTGGCCTAAGGTGCTGCCAATATAAAGATATCTTCGCACCCTCCCGTTACTTTTGAAGACCATTCATATTATTTTACCGACATAAAAAAGGTCTTAATGAACGATATGCAATACATAATTCAAGAGAACATGTCTAAATCTAAAAATGTTAGTATTACATCATCGTCTTATGTTGCGCATGTAGGTCCTACTACTAATACATCGGCGTCTACTACGTCTAGTGTAGAACAACCTTCATATGGCATGCCGTTGAACTCGTTTAATGGACAAACTAGCTTTCTGTCTCATGCGCAAACTAGTGCTTTGGTAGTGTCTCCTGCTAACATAGAGCCAATCACTAGCATCTCCAATCTGACCACGAGCCAATTGAATGAATTGGATAATTTTATTTCTCCTTACCATACCGTCGCATATAGCACACCGCCTATCCCATCAAACGGTACGGGAATTAATCATGGCCCTGTCTCTGATGAAACATTTAGTGCCATGAAGACAAGTGTACACCCATTGGCAACATAGAGGAGTATATGGCACGCATTAAGTAAAATTTAAACAAACAATTTCATGGAACGCTAGGGGTAGATCTTAAGGGGAGAGACCGAATTTATCAAAAACTATACCTCGCTTATTTTGATTCGGTCCCATATCCCCTAGGATGGTGTGTTCCCGACTTCGTCAAATTCAATGACGAAGATAGTAAAACTACTTGGGAACAAATTAGTCAATATATAGCACAGCTAGGAAAAGCGGGTTTAAGTGAGGTCTTGAAAATGCGTTTGTTCTCTTTATTACTAATAGAAACCTCTTTCTCTTGGTTTTAATCATTGTCCCCGAAGTTCATATACATGTGGGAGTCTAGAGTGAAAGTTTTATGACCACTTTTATTCCAGAGACAACGATTTAAAGTTGTCACATTTGATATCGGTTCGGTAAGGGAAAGGGGAACCCGTCATTGACTATCTTTGGCACTTTAGAGATATTAAGGACCGATGCTTTAATTTAACAATTTCTGAAAAAGACTTAGCCGATCAAGCTTTTAGTCGTTTACAGTCGCATCTTAGAGAAAAGTTGGAGGGATACGATTTTCTTACACTCACTCACCTCCAACAAAGGGCTTCGGCTCAAAAAAGCCGAAGCAAAATAATAAAACATGACTACAAGATCCGCCGTAGCGTGCAGTCGTGGAATGTGATTCGGATAGCTCCGATGATGACTCCAATGACATTTTGGCAGTCGAGTTCATTTGACCATCTAAGGCCAAATCATTCGCTTGTGATTCACTCAAACCGGTTTATAAGAATCAAAAAGACGATGTAAAATACACCTTTGATGTAGCTAAATGTGACAAAATATTTGATGAGCTACGCAAAGGTGTGTGTACATTAAAATTGCATATACTTTACCTCTAACGGATGAGATTAAACATAGAGCATATTGTAAATGGCATAACTCTTATTCTTATGCTACTAATAATTGCAATGTTTTTCATTGACAGGTCCAATCGGCCCTTAATGAGGAATGATTGAGTCTTAAAGAGATGCAGATCGACAAGCACCTCTTTCCCATCAACACTCTAGAGCTCAACTCTAAGGTGTTGATTCGGCCTTATCAAGCCGATATAACCAAAGAGAAGAACGTGATCATCGGAGAGGAGATGTCTATTTCTCCGAGTGAGAAAGGGGCCTCTAAGAAGGTGGTGCTCGAGAAGTCCCCTGATGGTTAAAAGTCTCTCAAAGTCACCATCTAAGGCTCTACACCCAAAGGCAATCTCCACAGCCCAACGATAAAGCCGAAGAATCCCGAAGTGAGCAAGTGAAAGATAAATCAAGGCAAAGCCACAGATCGAAAGATGGGGCCTAAGAGCGCCTTTGACCGGCTCATGGTGAAGTACAAGAATCAAAAGATCGATTTGAATAATCGGTCTATGAAGCAATTAAGATCACCACCTAGAAGAGGCAGCCCACCTAGGAAAGAGATGAGGCCAACCGTGAATGTGCACGGGCCTCCTCCTCTTCCTTCACATGGCTTCAGAGTGCCGTCACCGTAGTTTCATCTTATGCCTTGCCCGTCGTTCCCAGTGTGGCATCCATACATGGGACCATGGATGTCGTGTCACCGATGACCATGCCATCAATGCTCGTTCCACCGATGTCATACCCTCCATTTCATCTGGGGTGGAACAGACCGAGAGGAGATGTCTTTACAAGGCTCTCCAACTCTATCTCGAATCAGATGGATTCTCGACCGATCGAGGGCCAAGGAGGGAGCTTCACCACGGCGCCTAAGCAAGAGTGACGTCTGAAGTAAGGTAACGAACATGCTCCCTCCACCGTTGTCCATCAAGAGAGTGCATCCGGAGGTGTCATAAAAATCGGCACAACCGATATCAAAATTAGGGGAGTCTTCACGGGACCGATCACTTAGGATGATCTGATCGAAAAGGCTTCCCATATCATGAAGCTAGTAGCAGTAAGAGTTTCTCTGAGTACACACAACCAAGGTGGTGTCCACCTGCCCCGACGCACACTCAAAAGAGGAAGCTCCAAAGGCTGCGCCTCCGGAAGATGCGAGAGGAGGAGGTGGAGAAGAAGAGGGACGAGTTCTTTAACGAGATCAAGCCAATGGTCCCTCAAGGTAAGTAGTGGAGGGGTAAAGAGCCCAAGGCCCCTACTCCACCGATGACGAAGGAAGCAGAGACTTGACCAACGCCGTCTTGGGAGAGGATTCTACAGCGCCTTTGCCCACGAAAGACGTTGATATGTTTGAGTTCGACAACGACAACCTCTTGGACCACGAGCCTACACCGCCTCGAAAAGGCATAGACTTTAACACCACTTGCTTATCTCTTTTCGATTACTCGCTTCTAGAGGAATAAGAAGTTGTGGCACAATTTGCCAATGGACCAAAAAGTGCTATCTTCGAGAAGCTCGAAGAACCAGAGAACCATTTAAAACCTCTCTATGTGAGAGGTCATATCAATGGCATACCGATTTCTCACATGCTTGTAGATGACGGTGCTATTGTTAACCTAATGCCGTATTCTTTGTTTAAGAAGGTAGGTAAAGCCGATGACGAGCTCATCCATACCAACATGACTTTGAACGGTGTGAGAGGAGGAGACCCTATCGAGGCTAAAGGGGTCGCTTCTATGGAGCTCATTGTTGGGAGCAAGACTATGGCTTCCACTTTCTTCGTTGCCGATGTGCGCGGTAGTTATAGCTTGATCCTAGGGCGTGATTGGATTCATGCCAATAGATGTGTCACCTCTACATTGCATCAGTTCTTGATGCAATGGGTAGGTGATGATGTAGAGATTATTCATGGGATGCATCGGCTTGTTTTGGTATAGCCGAATCATCTTTTTTGTCACATGATGCCATCAAGTGTTTGACTGGTTTGGACCTGACGGATTATCATTTTTTTTAGTGTGACTAGAAATGGTTTTGTACCGGTCAATGTAAAGCCAATGGAAAATCGGCTCAACCATATAGTGCAATTTAATGGAGTCTAATCTTGATTGGTTGCAAAAGAGAGTAGAACACTATCGGTCCAATACGAACGATATGTGCTAAGCGATAGAAAAAAATAGAAGATATGGATAAGTTAGGACAAGGATTCACATCGGCCGATTCTCTTGAAGAGGTGAACCTTGACAGCGATGATAATCCGAGATCAACATATATAAATAAAAATCTAAAAGCCGATTATAAGGTAAAGTTAATCGGTTTACTAAAAGAATATGTAGACTGTTTTGCATGGTCTTATATTGAGATGCCCAGGTTGAGCTGCGAGCTAGTTGAGCTGCGAGCTAGTTGAGCATCAACTTCCAATAAAATCTGGTTTTAGACCCTTTAAGCAACCGATGAAAAAATTCAACCCGAATACGCACGATCGGATTAAATAAGAAATTAACCGATTACTTGTTGCAAAATTGATAAGACCTTGCAGATATGCGAAGTGGATATCCAACATCGTGCTGGTAGAAAAAAACATTGGTAAGATTAGAGTTTGCATTGATTTTAAAATTTTAAATAGAGCCACTCCTAGAGATGAGTATCCTATGCCCATAGCCGATATGTTGATTAATGATGCTTCCGGCCATAGAGTTATTAGCTTTCTTGACGGTATGTAGGATATAATCAAATCTTCATAACCGAAGAGGATATGTCTAAAACTGTTTTTAGATGTCCTGGTTTTGTAGGATTGTTTGAGTGAGTTATTATGACTTTTGGGTTAAAGAATGCAGGTGCCACGTATCAAAGAGCCACGAACTTTATTTTTCATGATTTTCTTGGTGTCATCATAGAGGTTTACATAAATGATTTGTTGATCAAATCGGCCGCTTTAGATTCTCACTTGACCGACTTGCAACTCGCTTTGGACCCAATGCGTCGTTTTGGATTGAAAATAAACCCGCTCAAATGTGCTTTTAGTGTATAGGCCGGGAAGTTCTTAGGCTTCATAATTTATGAGAAGGGCGTAGAGGTAAATCCTAAGAAGATAGAAGCAATTAGAAATATGCAAGCGCATACATGTAAGAGAGAATTGCAAAGCTTCTTAGAAAAAGTAAATTACTTGAGGCGATTCATATCCAACTTGTCGGGAAAGATTAATGCATTTACTCCTATTCTTCGGCTAAAGAATGAAGCCGAATTTATTTGAGGAGCAAAACAGCAAGAAGCTTTTGAAAAGAACAAAGAATACTAGTCTTCACCGCTAGTTCTTAGGGCGCCTAAGGGGGAGTCCGTTTTCGTCTCTCCATAGCGGCGGAAGATGATGTGGTTGATTCTGTTTTGACGAAAGAAGTCGAAAGGAAGAAGTATGTGATCACTTATGTGACCCGACGGTTGGTGGATGAGGAAACAAGGTACGTGATCACCTATGTGAGCTGTCTAGATGTTGCTTATGAATCGTTGAAATCCATGAAAGGTCAAATTGTTGCTAATTTTATTGTTGAACATCGGATTGATTTAGCATGATCTAGATGTTGCTTATGCTACTTTCACCCCTTGAAAGTTATATTTTGATGAATCGGTTTGTAAAGAGGGTCAAGGTGTTGGTGCGGTTTTGGTATCTCCTCATGATGCACACTTTGAATTCTCAAACCGATTAGAGTATGATTGCCCTGATAACCAAGCCGAAGATGAAGTGTTGCTATTCAGTTTGAAGATGTTGGAGTCCTTGGGGTTAAACATGTAGAGGTTTTCAGTGATTTATTGTTAGTAGTGCAACAAATTTTTAGAAATTTTCAATGCTAAGACAGATCATTGAATGCCATCTTAGATAAATGTTTAGACATTATTAGAAGAATAGATGAATTCAACATATAGCATGTGCCTAGGTTACAAAACAGTGAAGCCAATGAGTACCGATGATTGAGATGTTGGGATTAGACCATTCGGATACTAGCACATCATATCATGATAGTACCGAATCGCTTGATTGGAGATCACCCATAATTTCATATATTCGTAGTCCAACCCAAAGTGTGAATAGAAAGGTTCAACATGTAGCTTTAAAATATACTTTGATTAATGGTGATCTATACTGCCGAACGAGAGATGATTTGCTTTTGAAATGTTTGGATGATGATGAGGCTACAATAGCTATGGGGAAAGTTCATGAGGGCATCGGTGAAACACATCAATCAGCTCCAAAAATAAAGTTGTTGTTAAGAAGGGTCGGATTCTATTAGTCAACCATGATCGTCGATTGCTACCGTTACTATAAAAGATGCGAAGAGTGCCAAAGATTTGTAAACAATCAATTGGCACCCGCAGCTATGATGAATTTCATTATAAAACAATGGCCATTTTGAGGATGGAGATTGGACTTCATAAGCCAAATACATCCTCCATCTTCAAAGGGAGATTGTTTCGTGTTAGTTGTGACGGACTACTTCACCAAATGGACCGAAGCGGTGGCTCTCAAGAACATGACGCACAAAGAGATAATTAAGTTTCTTATCGAACATATTATTCATAGATTCGGCATATCTTAAACTTTGACTACCGATTAAAGTACTTTCTTTACGTCTGGTCATGTTAAAGAGTTTGCCGAATCCTACGAAATTAAGATACTCAATTCATCCTCATATTATACTCAGGCCAATGGTCAGGTCGAGTCCAGTAACAAAACATTGATTAAACTCATTAAGAAAATGATAAAGGACCATCCCAAAAGATGGCGTAAAGTCTTATCGAAAGCATTGTGAGCTTATCGGATATCTAGGCATGAGGCAACTAAAGTAACACCCTATAAACTTATGTATGGACAAGAGGCCGTTTTACACATCGAGGTAAATCTAGGAGCTCTAAGATTAGCTAGGCAAAATGGCTTATCTACTGATGAGTATAGAACATTAATGCTAGACAATATCGATGAAGTCACTGATAAGCGTCTAAGTGCCCTGAAAGAAATTGAAAAAGATAATGCTAGAGTTGCTAAAGCTTGCAACAAGAAAGTAAAGGCTAAAATATTTCAAGTGGGTGAATTGGTGTGGAAAACCATTCTGCCCATAGGCTCAAAGCAACAAATTCAGAAAATAGTCTCCTAATTGGGAAGGGCCATATAGGTAGTAGGAGTCATAGCCGGAAATGCATACATGTTGGAAAACATTCGAGGAGATTCATTATCTATGGCCCTTAACGGTCGATACTTGAAAAAGTGTCATTCAAGTGTATAGCAAGAGGCTTGAAAGAGAAAGACGGCCGATATTGAAAGTATCGTTGCCAAAAGAGAAGGATATGGCCGATGAGTTAAGAAAATCATCGCCCTTAGTGATTTTGAGTGCTTGAATGTTTTGTGATACGCTAGCTTTACCAAAAAATAGGGGGCATGTGTTGACACTCAAAATCGGCAGGTACCAGAGTGTCCGATACCATGTCGGAATCTTTGGCAGACCCCTCTCTGAATCGGCCGAGAACCACCGGACTGTCCGGCTTTAGGCTGGAGAGTCCAGTCGACCTCTTTCTGGAGTTGGCCAAAAATGACCGGAGCCTCCGGTCTAAGGCCAAAATATCCGACCGACCCCTTTCTAGGGTTGGTCGAAATGACCGGAGCCTCCGGCCTCAAGCCAAAACATCTGGCACCGAAGTCTTCGGCCCTCGGCCGGAGGATTCGACGGACCCCCTTCTAGAATCAGCCGAAAGCCGACCGGAACCTCCGGCACCTGACCGAAGTGTCCGATGCCGTAGTCTCCGGCCATTGAACGGAGTGTCCAGTAATCCTGTTATTTTAGAAGTTTTTAAGGGAATCAAAACTAATTTGTTTCCTAATATTCCAGATCCGTGGCAGCTTAGGGTAAGACCTCCCCACCTCTACTTAAAGGAGCCTGAGGCCAAATTAGAAGAATCCCAATCGAACCTATCATCTGCTTTACATTTTTCGTTCTTCTCCAAGCTATAATCCCCTTACTCGAACCTCGTGCTATTTTTTCTTCGTTTCGCCAGCGATCGAAGACGATCCGATTGGCCTGACAGAGCCCGGATCAACCCTAAGATGATCCTCCTCTGACAGAATCCCTCTCGAGGCGAGATTGTCCAGGTGCTGTCCAAACCTGGTGTTAAAGAGACGTCGGCATTCCCGCACACGGACGTGCGAGCGGTGCGTTGGCCCGAACTCAATTTCGGCATCAACACCGCGATATGTTGTATCTTTCATATCAAGATCATGCGCTTTGTGTTGCCGCTAGCATGGATCATCTTGTTACATTGGAGATTTGAATTGCTTGTTTCGCGTGATGAAATGCTACTTAATTTGTGGAAACAGAACATTTGTTGAGCATAATTTCTTTAAATGTACTTTTCAACCTCATTCAAGTGATGAGCTGCAAGTGCGTCCTTAGCGAAGCAGTTCTGTTCTATTACCATTCCAGAAACCACTATCTCCCAAGGTACTAAGAAATCTCGATAACAGGCCTGATGCAAGCAATGCTATTAGTCTCGAACTCGCTTTTGTTCTTCCGTGAGTGCAGTGGAGCTTGACGCTTTCTCTGAAATTGACAGTGACTTCAGGAGTCTGACCATAGATGGAAGACGCTTACTACAAGAGCTGGTTACTGCGAGAACAAACTGATGAACCTAGGATGTTATGGCGGGGCGGAGGACATAAGGAGACTGGGAAGCCAGGTGGCGGGGCGGACAAGAATGTACTAATGTTCACTCACGATGGTGTCTCGGCACTTAAACAGCGGCAGTGGTGCTCAACGTGGGCCTGACAGTACGGAAGAAGAGGTGCATGGAGTCCGCATCCTGTGGTGGTTGCTGCAATATTTTTTTTGTAATAGACAATTTTATTAAATTATGATATTTTGTATCAAAAACAGTTATTGAACAGTCAAACCGGCTATGACAAACCACGAGCGTGCTCCAACACTTTTCGCATCAGCTTCTGCATCCCTGAGTCCATGTCCATTTAATTCCCTCCCACCA